>VZQC01013591.1:561872-646528 GCA_009823505.1 Rhizomys pruinosus
AATATTTTTTTTGGTCTTTTTGAGACAGAGTCTCCCTGTAGCCCCACTTGTCCTGGAACTCACTCTGTAGAACAGGCTGGCCTTGAACTCACAAAGATCCGCCTGCCTCTGCCTCCTGAGTGCTAGGATTAAAGGCATGCGCCACCACACCCAGCCAAATTAACTTTTTTTAAAACAAGATTTTTCTCTTAGATCCAAAAAGATTTGGTCTTTTTGAGGCAGGGTCTCTCTGTAGCCCAGTTGGCCTTGAACTCACTATGTAGACCAGGCTGGCCTTGAACTCACAGAGATCTGCCTGCCTCTGCCTCCCAAGTGCTGGTATTACAGATGTGCACCACCACTCCTGGCCAAAAAGATATTTTTAAGAGAGAAAAAAATCTTAAGATTATTTTTTTTGGTCTTTTTGAGAAAGGTTTATTTTAAGGAAAACTATTAATTTATATCATTTCCAATTTTTTCCTGGGGTCTAGATATTCTTACTATTTAATGAGGCTATTTTGTTATTGCTGTTTTTATCCTTTGAGACAGGGTCTCAGTAGCCTTGGCTGGTCTCAGATCCTCCTTGATGTAGCTGGAGACGGCCTTGACCTCCTCTGGATCCTCCTACCTTCATCTGAAAGTGCAGGAGTCCAGGAGAATACCCCCCCAGCTTTTATTAGTTTCTTTTTAAATGTCTTGATCACAGCATGTTAACATCAAGCTGTACTTTCATATATTTATTTATTCATGTCCTCTAAATAAGTAGAAATTTCACTAGTTCAAAAAATCTGTAATAAAATGCATAAAGTAAATTCTTTTATAAAGTTTTATCATAATGATAGAAAAAGCAATTTAGAATCTTACATTTTTCTTCAAATTCATTATCTAAATACATTCATGTGGGGCTGGAGAGATAGCCTAGCGGTTAAGAGCGCCGACCGCTCTTACAGAGGACCCGGGTTCGATCCCCAGCACCCACATGGCGGCTGAGAACCGTCTGAAACTCCAATTCCAGGAGAACTCCAGTTCTAGGGGAATCCGAGACCTTCTTCTGACCTCCGAAGCATTGCACGACACGGGTGCACAGACTTGCATGCAGACAGTACATTCATACACATACAGAAATAAATAAAATTAATAAAAAAAATGTAAATACATTCATATGATTAAGATTCACAGCAGAAAAAAAAGACCTCATAGGAAATATCACAGTTTTGTAAAGTTGCTAGCTATGTTTGTGTTCCCGTAATTTAAAATTGGGTGAGTTGATAATTTAACTTTCTTGCCTTACATTTACAAAGCCAGAGATAACACTAATGTTTTTTACTTTGAGTTTTGAGGCTTTGATTTTTTTTTTTTTTAAGCACTTGAGTAAGTGCAACCTAAATCCGGTAAAAGCCAAATGGACCATGGCTGTGTGTTTCGAGAGCCACCACTGCCATCTAGTGCTGCCTTTGGACATCCGGCTAGCAGCACTGCTTCAGCTCCTAAAACAGATTTATTGTGGATGGGAGAAGAGACTAGCTGAGCAGTGCATGAAGGGAAAGCTTACCAAATATGTCAGTTCTATGGGTTAAAAGTCAGATTGTGGCAATGTCATAAAGTCAAGCCCACAGATAAATCTGTGTCCAACAATTCCCTTCAGAAACCATCCTTGCCTCATAGCTTTGACTTAATTTTCCTAGCTCACATCTATGAAATAATTTTCCATTGGAGGTGTATTAGTCACTTTTCTGTTGCTGTGATAAAACATCATGACCAAAGGAACAGAGTTTATTTGAGCTTATGATTGATGGTTCCAGGGAATTAGAGTCCATTGTGGCAGGAGGCATGGCAGCTGGAGCTGGAGCAGCAAGCCGAGGGTCACATCTCGCAATGAGCACAGGAAGCAGAGAGAGAGAGCAACTGGAGACCACAAAGCTTGTTAAACTCACTCAGCCTGCCCCCAGTGACATACTTCCTCTAGCACAGCCACACCTTCTAAGACCAAAAACAGTGCCACCAACTGGAGACAAAATGTCTGAATACTTAAAGCCTATGGGGGACACTCATTCAAACCGCCACATTCCACTCCCTGGCCCCCATAGGCTCCTCACCATATAAAATGCAAAATGCATTTAGTCCAACCTTAAAAGTCCCCATAGTCTTTACCAGTTTCAATGCCATTCAAAAGTCTATAGTTCAAAGTCTCTTCTGAGACTCGGGCCAATCTCCTAACTGTAAGCTCCTGTAAAATCAAAAGGCAAATTACAAACTCCCAACATACAGTGGAACTGAATACACATTCCCATTCCAAAAGGGAGGAATAGAGGCATAGTGAGGAAATACTGGACCAAAACAAGACTGAAAACCAGCAGGACAAACTCCAAGTGCAGTAGCTCCATGTGCAACTTCTGGGACTTGACTTCCAAAGGGCTTAGATGGCTCACCTCTTCCAGCTTTGCTTGCAACATACATCTCTTTCTTAGGCTGGTACCACTCCCTGTATGCAGCTCTCCTTGGCAAATATCTCACAGATCTGGCATCTCGAATGTCTTCTTGGGGTCTCCATTGCCAATCAGGCTTCACATTCGCAGCTTCACACAATGGCCTATCAGGGCCTTCTTTATTCAGGGATGCCCCTGCAGCACTCTGCCTGACCTTGGCAGCTCTCTGAAACCGTGGAGGAAGAACTGATGACCCTTCACTCTTGCAAACTT
The DNA here is from genome assembly GCA_009823505.1 of Rhizomys pruinosus. Classification (NCBI taxonomy): domain Eukaryota; kingdom Metazoa; phylum Chordata; class Mammalia; order Rodentia; family Spalacidae; genus Rhizomys; species Rhizomys pruinosus. The sequence continues at coordinate 564,551 of VZQC01013591.1, forward strand.
CATGCCTCTAAAGCCAGCACCACGTGAATGAAATTGCCAAATCTGGCTGCAAGTTAGAGATGGAATCTCTCCTACTTTAACCACATTTGCAATTTTTCTCTGCCCTGGACTTGTTGGAGTAGAAAACGCTTTCAGTATTTTCCTTTCAAAAGCTGGAGGATTAGCTGGGTGTGATCTTCCCCTGAAGGTACTGATTCTTTTGTTTACTTGTAAATCTCCAGGCCTCTCCTAAATCAGTTTTGTCTCCTTATGAAAGGGAGCTTCTCCTTCACAAGACTTGGCCACACCTTTAATCTTCCTAGTGTACTTTTCAGATACAAACTGTACATTCTACATTTCCTTCTGCCCCATTTGCTCTTTTTCACTGTAGATCTGTATAATATTCACCATTAAAAGCCACGCCACCATTTCTACATTAGGCTGTCTTGAAATATCCTCTGCCAAAAACATCAGTCCATTGCTTTTCAACTTAGCATCAGGCAAGCATTTGGGCTGTGGGCAAACTGCTGCCAGACTCTTTATCAAAATATCCCAGTTGCTGCCTAAGTCTTTATTTTCCTCTGGAACTACATTTTTTGCAGCAATGCTTTCTTCCAGGCTTCTACTAGAATGGCCCCTTAAGCTCTGCTTACAGTAGTCAACAGCTTTTCTAGCCCAAAGTTCCAAAGTCTTCCACATTTCTCCAAACATCCACATGGTCAGGTTCTTCACAGCCAACAGCCCACTCTCTGGTACCAAATAACTGTATTAGTCACTTTTCTGTTGCTGTGATAAAACACCATGACCAAAGGAACTTATAAAAGGAAGAGTTTATTTGAGCTTATGATTGACGGTTCCAGGGAATTAGAGTCCATTGTGGCGGGAGGCATGGCAGCTGGAGCTGGAGCAGCAAGCTGAGGCTCACATCTCACAATGAGCACAGGAAGCAGAGAGAGAGAGAGCAACTGGAGACCACAAAGCTTGTTAAACTCACTCAGCCTGCCCCCAGTGACATACTTCCTGTAGCACGGCCACACCTTCTAAGACCTCCAAGAACAGTGCCACCAACTGGAGACAAAATGTTTGAATACTTAAAGCCTATGGGGGACATTCATTCAAACCACCACAGGAGGTTCATGACTTTAAGCTAGAATCACATTAAAAAAAGAATCACTGAAAAAAAAGAGAAATGGCTCAAAACATTCCAAATATCAAATGCTAAGTGTTTAATTTTAGTATTAAATGACACCACCTTTTTCTCACTCTGGCAGGCTGCACTAGTTAACAGTTCCCTGCTAAACTCTGCAGGAGTTCCCCTAAAGTGAAAACAAGCCACTACTCACCCTGGATGCTTGTCTGCACTTCCTGTTTTTAGGTCCTGTTGCTCATGGACCATTAGTATAATTAGTAGTTAGAAAAATATCGCTTAATATTAATTTCTTGGAGGGGGGGCAAAGAAAGAAAGTGATCATGTGACTTCTACACCCCTTCCTGGGTAGAAGTGGAATTGACTCTCAGTGGCCAGTGCTGTCAGCGTCCTGGGAATGGACAGGTTCCCAGGGCTCGTTCTCCCAGCCTCAGACCTAGAAGTTGCACACACAATAGAGATGCTTGCTCTTCACCCTATGTGAGGGTTTGCTCACTTTGAACCTTTCTGTCTCATGTGTTCTTCCTTCCTGGTGGAAGGGTGTGGGTAGAGGTGAGAGAGCTTGCTGGACACCAGCCTCTGGTCATCTGCAAGTCTGTCCCGGAGCTGTCTCTGCTTGCTCTTTTCCGTTTCTTAGACTGCTGATCAAAGCACATGCAGTCTGCCCTGCAGAGAGACTGGAGACCAGAAGTGACACCACAGGTGTCTGGGGGTGAGCAGGATTTGCTGCCACTTGAAAAGGCAAGATCTTAGTGAGACTGCTTCTGTGAGAGCTGAGACTTCATCCCAGGGATGTGGGTGGTGATTCCAACTGTCACAGCGATGCACATGAAGCGCTGGCCATTTCTGTCCCATCATTTCTTCAGCAGCTAGTGTCAGGCGTGGGGTGTTGGAGCTAGGTTGTAGCTAAGTTAAAAGCTCAGTTTCCCTCCCACAACTCCTGTGATCTTGGATCCTTGTATGTAAAATGGGGACATTGGTAATGCAGACAAGAAGTGGCAGCTACCATGCTTGACCCAGAACAGAAAGTGAGAAGCCGGGGCCTGCTGGTGGCTCCAGCAGTCAGTGCTGATCTCCTAGCCGTTGGCTCCTGGGCCTGCTGGATGTGTCTGTCCAGGCTCGCGAACCACGGGAGCACTGAGTGGGTTTTGCTTGGGTGGCAGTTAGCTTTTCACATTAGTCCTGCGCTTCTTTCTTCCTAGGACAGGACAGGACCTGTGGTTCTCCCCTCTTGGGGAGCTTGCTTCCATGCCTTCGTCCTGCCCGTCCTGCTCTCACCAATCTCCAAGTCTTGCTGATGCCAACTTTCTGTGTCATCAGGGGGTGGTTTGAGCTCAGGCTCCCCCCACTTTTATCCAGACTTTGCTGAGTATAATTCTCATACCACATCATTCTTCCTAAAGTGTATGGTGTGTAGGTCTCACCTAGACTTAACCCTCACTGGCTTCTGGCTCTCCCATTCTCCCTTCTGCCCCATTGTACAGTTAAACTTCACCGACAACTTGATTAGATAGAGAGAAGCCTAGACCTAGCGAAGCACCCTTCTGGGTACATCCATGAGAGCATCTCCAGAGTCATGTGATGAGCTGGGCTCTGATACAATGAACAGATAAAATGTATAGCCTTATTGGGAGGTGGTAAAGGGACGAGCTGAGGTCTAAGTGCTAGGAAGTTGTTGGGGGTGTGTCATGGGCTGATAGCTTGTCCTTGGGATAATGTGTTGCCCTGGTCCTTTATGACCCTTCTCTCTACTTCCTACCCTCGAGAAGCAAAGGACAGCTTGCATCCAACTTCCTGCTGCCAGCATGCTTCACCCAAGCACATGGTGTCTGGCAGCCATAAGCTGAACCCTCTGAAACCGTGAGCCAAAGTAAATCCTTCCTTCCTTAGGTTGTGAGCACCAAGCACTCTGTCGCATCAGTGAGGAAGCAGCCCAAATGTCTGTGCCCTCTGCTTTTGGAGTGACTGCTCTGGAGTGGGATTCTGATTATATTTGTCCTCTGTGATGCTCTATGACTTTCAGAAGAAGTGCTTAAGTGGTCCACAATGTCCTTTCCCTCCCCATCTCTCCCAGCTCCTATTCCATTGTGAAACACCCTGGAGCCCTTCATGAATTTACTAGAATTATCTAGTTTCTATTTGTCTTCATTCCAAAACACAGGTTCCTGAGAGCCTGATCTGGAATTAGCAGATGCTTGGGAACCAAGAAGTGTTTGTTGAACTACATGCTTTGTTTTCTTTAAAAATTTTTTTATTTTAATTTATTTTGGCTGACATATACAAATATAAAGTTGTACATATTTATAGGGTCACATGATGTTTCATGCATATATACATTGTTTCAAACTTAAAACTGCTGAACATGTCTAGGTCATTAAACACATGTAATTTCTTTGTGGTTAAAAATTCCACAGTTCTGAACAAAATTACACAGTTCTTTCTTTGAAGCTTTTGAAATGCACGCAATATCACATCTGTGCTGGATAGCTTTAGTGTCAACTTGACACACCTGGGTTGAGGGAGTCCCATCTGGGGAATTGGCTCCATTGGATTCGCTTCACTGTATCCACGTCTCTTCACTGAGGGGCTGCTTCACTGTATCCACTTCTCTTCACTGAGGGGGCTGCTCCACTGTATCCGCTTCACTTGGCTGAGGGGCTGCTTCACTGTATCCACTTCACTTCCCTGAGGGGCTGCTCCACTGTATCCACTTCACTTCCCTGAGGGGGCTGCTCCACTGTATCCGCTTCACTTGGCTGAGGGGCTGCTTCACTGTATCCACGTCTCTTCACTGAGGGGCTGCTTCACTGTATCCACTTCTCTTCACTGAGGGGGCTGCTCCACTGTATCCGCTTCACTTGGCTGAGGGGCTGCTCCACTGTATCCACTTCACTTGGCTGAGGGGCTGCTCCACTGTATCCACTTCACTTGGCTGAGGGGCTGCTCCACTGTATCCACTTCACTTGGCTGAGGGGCTGCTCCACTGTATCCACTTCACTTGGCTGAGGGGCTGCTCCATTGTATCCACTTCACTTCCCTGAAGGGTTGCTCCACTGTATCCACTTCACTTCCCTGAGGGGCTGCTCCACTGTATCCACTTCACTTGGCTGAGGGGCTGCTCACTGTATCCACTGCTCTTCGCTGAGGGGCTCCTTCACTGTGTCTTCCCTTCAGGAGCACCCCCTCCATGGAGCTCTCAGGGAGCACACCCCATGTGGGGCTGTGGGAGGTGCAGCACTGGGTCCAGCCACCCTGCCTGCCTCCCGAGGCCTCCCTCCCTCTGCTCCCTCTGCTTGGTGCTCTTCTCCCCCGTTCTCTGTCCTCACCGCCGGCTTCGTTTCCGTAGTTCCGCTATCTCCTGCCCAGTTTTCTGCCTGCCCTTCTTGCAGTGCCTTTCTGCTGCCCGAGTAATTACTACTGAGGAACAGTAACTATGAAAGGCAGCCTTCTGTGCTCATGTAACTGTGTGATTTCATTACAAACCCCATTTCTGAGGTTCTGTTCTGGAGAAAGAATAGATAAACAGCAGTGCTTGCTTTTAGGGAGTGCTGGACTCCCAGGCTGGCCATCCTGGGGCTCATTTTTGAGACTTTTATGTTTAAAATACTGTCTTTAAATTTGTGTTTTTCGGGGTCCAGGTAGATCCTGCTCAGTGATATGTCTTCTCTAGGAAAGTTTCCCTGCTTAACAATACCTCAAACTCAAAATGCCATGCCATGTTAGTCCTCCAGTACAACATGGCTCTGGTTCCTGGGAGCTCAGACCTGCTTCCTGCATAGGCATCCTATGCCAGAGATTGACTCTGGATTGACTCTCATGTATCTGCCTCACGCACTCACTCTGGGTGGGTTTGCTGCACCCCTTTGGCAGCTCATACCTAATAGCCCTGGCTCCTTTGACATGTTGGATGTACTTGGGGTTGCTGAGCTTCCGTCCCTCTGCCTCTTCAGCCCCTCTGCCTCTTCAGCCTATCACTTAAAAGCTTCACAGGGCTTTGGTTTCTTTTGTGGGCCCCAAGATGCCACCCATGACACATACTGACTCAAACTAGAAGCTCTGTCAGAGCGTTGTGAGCTCCCAGGAGCAGAAGCACAAAATGTTGGTACTGCTAATTAATAAAATGTGTTCCCAATCCCATTATGTTAAATGTTATTAAAAATGGACTGCATCTTTCTAAAGGTGTTAGGAGGAGCCCCACAAGGGGAAGAGAAGTGTCTGAATGCTGATTAAGACCCTTTTGTGTGTGTGTGTGTGTGTGTGTGTGTGTGTGCATGTGTGTGTGTTAACATGGGCCCAAGCTGAAGGTCAAGGCTCTTCTGACAGAGTGAGTCTAGCTGGATGATGAGCTGCAGAAGGGAAGGACACTGCTATCCACAAACCATTGTGAGTGCTGGCGTGGAGGATCCCACAGGCAGGGAGGCTGAGGTACTTGCTACCCTTTCCATCTCAGCACCTTGCACAGAAGCTAATTGGCACCATCTGTGCTGATAATGAAGTCAGTGATGTGGCGCTGGTGTGAGGAGCTCAGGCTGAAGGAGTTCACACAGTGGTGTTGGGGGAGGGAGGGCAGGAGAGTGCCTTTGTTAGTGTTCTGTGCTAACCAGCCTAGAGAGGGAACCGGAGGAGAAAGAGCAACTCCAGAGGTGACACTGTCCAGAGCCCCCCATATTTCCAGAGCTGGGAAGACCTTGTGGTCAGGCTTAGTTGGGAGAGCACGCTTTAGTGTCTGCCCTGTGTCTTACATTTGCCCTGAGTTTGCTGAAATACTCAACCTGCCTGATTGGGAATAACAGATCAGCAAGGGTGGCTGTCAGGCTAGGGGTGAGAGTGCTTAGGGTTTTGTCTAGATTATTTAAGATGATGGTTTCACTGTTCAGATTTGCTGAAACTCAAAGAGCTATAGGGCAAGATGACTGATGTTTATGTAAATTAAGGTAAAAAATTTAAATGTATCAAATATATTAAAAAGGTATTTAGAAGATCTTTTGTCTAGGGCTTAGGATGTAAATGGAATATTCCCTCCCCCTTTTCTTCTAAAAAGCCAAACAGCCTACAACCAATCTAAATTTTGATTTTATATGTGTCTCTTTTCAAGCAGAACTTAAGATTTTAAATTATGCTTTAAGGACATTGCTAAAGCATTAAGAGGGGTGGGCACCCTCTTCCTTTGGAGCCCCCGATCTCCTTTCACTGTGAAAGGAGCTTCCCTCACACAGTCTGGAACTCATGACCTTGCGGCAGAACAGAAATATCTGGCTTTCAGGTACTTTGGGTATTTAATGGTCTGTTTGCAAAATGTGGACCACACAGTTATGTGGAAAGTGATGCATCTCTGCTGCCCACTCTGCGGGTGGTGGGGGGCTTCCCTGTGCGAAGGGTGGTGGGAGCAGATGCGGAGAAATGCAGAGTTTGACAAATGAACAAGCAGGGTGGTGCTAGCCGGAGTCCTTAAAGCCTTAAAACTCAAGGTACATGGTTTTCAAATGTAAAAAAACATTTAAATAGCTTGTGATGTTAAATTTACTCATGCATTTGATCTACATCAGGAGTGCTCAAATAATCTTTAAAAAAAAAAAAAAAGATGACACATTTAAGCCAAGAAGCTGTTGAATTAGATAAGGAATATTCTTTTTTTTTTTTTTTTAATTTTTTATTATTTATTTTTTTTGTATGTGTATGAATGTATTGTCTGCATGCAGGTCTGTGCACCCGTGTCGTGCAATGCCGCGGAGGTCAGAAGAGGGTCTCGGATTCCCCTGGAACTGGAGTTCTCCTGGAATTGGAGTTATAGACGGTTCTTAGCCGCCATGTGGGTGCTGGGGATCGAACCCGGGTCCTCTGCAAGAGCGTCGGTGCTCTTAACCGCTAGGCTATCTCTCCAGCCCCGGAATATTCTTTAAGTATGACAGAACTGCCCATGAGACTAGCCTGGTGAGAAGATGCCTTGCCCACAAGGATTTGCTAAATATTTATTTATTTATATTACAGGCTTTTTAAATACAGTATCTCATGTAGCCCAGGCTGGCCTCAAGCTTGTTATAAGGTGGAGGGTGAATGGCCTTGAACTCCTGACCCTCCTGCCTCTACCTCCCAAGCACTGGGACTATGGCAGGCACATCATGCTGGTTTACCGCGTGCTGGAGATCAAGCCCAGGGCTACATGCATGCCAGGCAAGTGCCCTCCCAGCTGAGCTCAGTCTGCATTTGGGTTTTACTTTAAAATAAGGGTCAGGATTCTTTCAAAACTGCAGTGCCACATGCTGCTAACTAACTCCTTCAGCGGAGAAAAGGGTCCTTGTCTCCAGCACCTACCAAAAGCTGTTGTGGTTACCACTTGAGACAAATTCAGTCTGAATTTTGTGTTTTTTGTTTTTTCTCAGTTCTGGATAGCTCCATTATAAACCTTGCTGTCAAGTCGAGGTACTGGCCTGAGAAGCCTCTGTAAGCTCACAGCAAGGAGATGTCAATCAGCACCCTACTGCTGCCTTCGCTGTGAATGCCTCTTCTGCCCATATGTGTTTTGGAGTGCCGTAGTGCAGTCAGCTGCATTCTGACCTGCACAGGCTCGGCCCTTCAGCGTCTTATCCTCCTGTCTCAGGAAAGCTCTTGGGATGCCTTTCATGGTGCTGAGCAGGGCAGTGCCTTTTGTATAGCTTCCATCTTGACTCTGAAGTTGTCACTGCACTACCTTGCTCCACATCTGTCTGTTACAGGTAGACATGGGCAGTGGGTGGGCCAAGGACTGTTCTGCAGAGAGCTTGCTTCCAGCTTTGGCTCATGTCATTGTTGGGAGTGTTGTCTGGTCAGTGAACTATACACTACAGTGACTGTGCTGCACCCCTCACTCACAGCTTCTCTCTCTCTCTCTCTCTCTCTCTCTCTCTCTTTCTCTGTCTCTCTTTTTCTCTTTCTCTCTCTGTCTCTGTCTCTGTCTCTGTCTCTCTCTCTCTCTCTCTCACACACACACACACACACACACATATTGTACTCACAAGTGAAAACCACAGAAGATATTTTATTGATCGTTTCATCCATCAAGAGAAAAGACCATTCCCAGCCATTATGTCTTGGTTCTTCTGTCTTATACATTTTTAGTCAAGTTTGTAGAGAAATTGTTCTCTGTATATTAAAAAAAAATCTGTGTGCGTGTGTGTGTGTGTGCGTGTGTGTGTGTGTGTGTGTGTGTGTGTGTGTGCGTGTGATGTGCATACCATAGCATGCATGTGGGAATCAGAGGACAATCTCAGGGGTCAGTCAGTCCTCACCTCCCACCTTGTTTGACACAGGAGGTCTTGTTCAACACTGGCTGCACCTGGCTAGCCGGCCTGCATGCTTCCAAGGATTCTCTGCTCAGCCTTCTCTCCCTTTAGGAGCACTGGGATTGTAGGTATATGCTACCAGGTTGGCCTTTCCCTGTGTTCTGGGGATTCAAACTCAGACAGCACGTGGCAGACTATCAGCCAAGTGGCACATGCTCTTCCCAGTGAGCCCTCTTCATATTTCCGTCTAGTAGGAAGCCTCATCTCCCATGCTCCTCGATAGCCAACATTCTCTTTTGACACCATTTCATTTCGATGTCAGCTGACAGCGTGTAGAAACCAGAGAGGCGTTTCCTTATGAAGACTGACCTTCTTTGTTTGATTTCATGTACATAGTTTATGAATGGTAATGTATTCATACAATTCAGAATTCAGGAGGCTCATAGGCTGAGTCCTACTACTTCTGTCACAAGTCAGCAGAGCCCCTGTTATGACAGCCCTGTGATTGGTTTCTTGTCTCTGCTTCCAGGGATATTTAATGTGCAAATAAATAAGCACTCAAAATGATTGCAGTCAGAGATCACTGGATTTGTTTTATTCCTAATGGCTTAGTATAGAAAAGAGTCTTGGTGATTTTAGCCATTTTTATGCAAAGGAATGCAGGCACATGTCAGCTGACCTCTGCTGCTGCTGAGCTTTAGAATGCGTAACCCATGGCATTTTCAGAGCAGTTTTGACCTTTTCAGAGGAAGAGAAATTCTTGCACTGTGAATAAGACAGCCGAGGAAAGCAGGTTGGCATGCCTGTCATTTCTGGTCTGGACCAGATGCACCTTCGTTTGGCAAGAGCAAAAACTGCTTATGAATAACAAATATTGTGTCTTGCTTTTGCCAGTGTTAACATCGGACTGGGGTTAAGGCAAAGAAACAGTCTATTTATTAGGTTTTAAAAAATAAAAACAAGCTGGGTGTGATGGCACAAGCCTCTAATCTAGCACTCAGTAGGCAGAGGCAGGTGGAATTCTATGAGCTCGAGGACAGCCTGGTCTACATAGTGAGTTCCATGCTACCTGGGACTATAGGGAGATCCTGTCTCAAATCAAAGCAAAAATGATACAGGGGAGAAACAGGGATTCCCTCCTCCCCCCGAGAGGGTCCTTAATCTCATTCACAAAAGTATTTAAGAATGGACTCAATGGAAGCTTTAGGATAATTTTATTAGAATTTTAGGAAAATTCCTTGGGGTAGACAAGCTGTAAATCTCAGCAGCTGCCCTGAGGAGAACAGAGGGGAGAAGGGAAAAAGACATGAAGCCATGCAGTATAGTGCCACATGGAGGTCAGGTGGACACCACGTGGTGGACTAGCAGCTACACGGTGGGGAGGAGAAGGAAACTTTAGAGAAAGGGAAAAGCAACCCACCACCTTGCTACAAGGGCTTACAGATAGAGTGCAGAGAATGCACGTCCAGAGCTGAAAGGGACAGCCTGATGCAGGCACAGCCCTTGACGCAGGGTTGTGTTTCACTAAGAAACTGAGCACGCAGAAGTCTCATCATTCCCTGGGCTTTGTCAGCACGTGTGTCACTGGGAGACTGGGAGCTCAGGAGCCCACTGTGTCCTGGGAGGCTGGGTGCTCAGGAGCCCATCATGTCCTGGGAGATTGGGAGCTCAGGAGCCCTCCATGTCCTGGGAGCTGGGAGCTCAGGAGCCCTCCATGTCCTGGGAGCTGGGTGCTCAGGAGCCCACCACATCCTGGTGGGCTGGGTGCTCAGGAGCCCACCACGTCCTGGGAGGCTGGGTGCTCAGGAGCCCACCGTGTCCTGGAAGACTGGGAGCTCAGGAGCCCACCATGTCCTGGGAGACTGGGTGGTCAGGAGCCCACCACATCCTGGAGGGCTGGGTGCTCAGGAGCCCACCATGTCCTGGAGGCTGGGTGCTCAGGAACCCACCATGTCCTGGGAGGCTGGGTGCTCAGTAGCCCACCATGTCCTGAGAGGCTGGGTGCTCAGGAGCCCACCATGTCCTGGGAGGCTGGGTGCTCAGGAGCCCACCATGTCCTGGGAGGCTGGGTGCTCAGGAGCCCACCATGTCCTGGGAGGCTGGGTGCTCAGGAGCCCACCATGTCCTGGGAGACTGGGTGCTCAGGAGCCCACCATTTCCTGGGAGGTTGGGTGCTCAGGAGCCCACCACGTCCTCGGCTTTCTGACTCTCACTCAGTGACTGCAGCTGCTTTGCAGGAATTGTTTTTGTTGTTTTTCTTTATTTGGGAAAAAGCATTAAAATAATATGAATTGGAATTTTGTTTCATGCAGCATGAGTGATTTTGTAGGTAAAGATTACATTGATGTTTACAAGACTTTTCCAGACGCATAAAGTTGTACAAGTCAGTCGTATGATTGAAGAAATTAAAAACAAATAATTTTGTTTTGAGAATACTGTGTGTTCCCTGAACATAGAGCCCTGTCTCTGTGGGAGGGATTAATTAAGGTGTCGCTGTTCCAGTCAGTGAGCTGCTCCATAGCCTTGTTTATAAAATGTCCTCAGGTCGCTGAGGACACAGCCACTTCCTTCCCTGTGCACACCATCCATCTTTTCGTAGAGAGTGTAAGGTTGGTCCTAGACGAGGTGAGGAAGGCTGAGCAGTGATGACTGCTTACTGTATTTTCTAAAGCCTTGGCAGCCATTTTGAGTCATTGAATGCTGGATGCTTGAGAACAAACTGATCAGCCTGAGTCCTTTCTCTCTGACTGTGAGACCTGCTGCCTCTGCACTGAACCTTGATGTCATATGGACACTTCATCTTGGCTACTTGTAATGGTCCTTCTGTCCTTCTTGGTGTCCGCCTTGCCCTGGGGTTGGCAGATGAGTGAGTGGGTCCTGTTGAGACCTCATCCATGGTGACTCTTGGTGAGAATTTCTGTTTATTGGTGCAGTATCACTGGACTTGGACAGCTGTCGGCTCCTTCGTTATGTTTGAATTACCATGGAAACGACAGAATTGTGAGATCGCACATTATATTTTTATTTTTGAGAACTGCTATATATATTTTTATACAAATTAGAAAGCAGAAATATACAGTAACTTTTCATATTTTAAAATATCAGTGTAAGGAAAAAACCCTAGCATATGCATCAGAAGATAAAGTTTATTTGAGACATGAAAGCCCTTATTTTACCTTTATTCTCATTAAACAGTACTGAAAAGCTGTAATAGCAATAAACTAATATTAAAATGACATATCTTGCTAAAATCTTGGAGTAAGTCAAGACTGGGGCTACCGAGATGCCTTAGCAGTTAAGAACACTGGCTGCTCTTACAAAGGGTCCTGGATTCAGTTCCCAGCACCTACATGGAGGCTCACAACCAGCTCTAACTCCAATTCCAGGGGATCCAATGCCCTTTTCTGGCCTCAATAGGCATGGCACACCATGGACACACTTACATGTAGTAAAACACTCATAGACATAAAATAAAAAGAAACGAAGGAAGGGGCCACACTTGGAATTTAAAGAATGTAAAGGCCAGGCCCGTGGCACACACTTCTGATCCCAGCACATGGGAAGGTGGGGCTAAAGCTCATGAGCTCACCAGCTTGTCCTAGATAGGAGTTCCAGCTCAGCCTGGGATACAGAACAAGATCCTGTGCCCCCACCCCAAAGTAAAACAAAAGGTGGGGGATATTAAAACGATTTCTTCAGTGTAAGAATAGTTTGCTTTAGATGTGGGTAGGTTCTGAGGAATCTGTCATTTTGTTTTGTTTACAAAATTATTAAGCATGATAGATGTAATCACCAGTGACCACAGTCACATGTGAGTTCTCATTGTGTATCTTTTCTCCCAGAGGTGATAACCAATCATACTGTGCACACAGGTTTCAGTTACATGTCTAGCTTCATGTGTGCATGTGCATGTGTGTACATGCCTGGGTACATGTGTATCCATTGTATGTGGTACATATACATGTATGCATATATATGAATGTGTTTTATAAATTTATTCTTCATATTATGAAAGTAAAAAAAGAATTTTATATTCTAAGCAAATATAAGTGATTGGTACTACTTAAAATAAGACAGATAAGAATGTAGAACTATATTCTATTTATGGGATAGTCTAAGTAAATATTCAAAAGGTTTTAAGGAATTTTAAATTAAAGTACAACAGATAATTAATTAAATTTAAAATTTAAATTAAAGTAGAACAGTGAAATAGGTAGGTAGATAGATAAATAGAAGGAAAGAAAGATGGCAGATAGGTAGATAACATAATGGATGGATAGACAAACAGATACTAGTTGTGGATGTCCAGCTGGATGACATTTCAGGAAGTGACTACATTCGTAAGACACAGAACACTGTTCCAGAAGTCCCTGTGTGCTTTTTCCTGTTACTACCCAACAGTAACTACTGTCCAAACCCTGCTTTCCTTTGGGCTCTTTTTAACTGTTGTAGCACGACAGGAATGGCATGTTCTCTTGCTGTGTTTTTTTATCAGTCATCCCGTGTTGGAATACTTTCCCACCAAGGTGCTCCAAGTGGGTTTTCCTCTGGCTGGCTAGTTAATCGTCTCTTTCCATGCGGCGAGCGCACTGACGCGTCCTCAGGGCTGGCAACCAGTGGCAGTACCCCACAAATGCAGTGTCTCCAGAAATAACCACAAAGAGTTCGCCTCTAAATCCAGTGAAGACATTGTCAAAATGATGGTTATTGAGAGAGACTAATAAAATATGAAAGATATCTAAAGCTCTGGTGACCAAACAGGACAATCAGTGTGTACTCAAAGGGGAGAGGTCACTTTATGGTCCGTGTGTTCCTGTCTGAAGAGACCATTGCAGCCTCTGAAGCTCCGTTAGCTCAGCATCTGACTGACCTTACTTCTCTAAGCGTGCTCATTTTCATGACATTTTCACTTGCTGCTCTCTGGGTATAGTGTGTGAATTTTCTGGAAAATACTGACTAGTGTTGTCTGGTGAAGATGGGAGTGATCACCCTGTGACAAAAACCAACAAGAACTTCAATCGATAGCCACTGGTGCAGCACCGTGCAGATCCTGAGATCTGGAAGAAATCATTCCTAGACAAGCTGAGGCTGGAAGTGACAGCTTCCATTAGAGTCTTCAGGAGTGGCTGCCATGCCCATCTTAACAGGGAAGAGGAGACCCTGTGCTGGAGCAGAGCAAGTGAGCGAAGGATCCCAGCTCCTCCTGAAAGTCCGGCTCCTGCCCCTTCCTCCAGAACAGGGTAGCCGGGCGGGCGTGGTGGCGCACACCTTTAATCCTAGCACTTGGGAGGCAGAGGCAGGCAGATCTTTGTGAGTTCAAGGCCAGCCTGGTCTACAGAGTGAGTTCCAGGACATCTGGGGCTACAGGGAGACCCTGTCTCAAAAAAAAAGCAAAACAAAACAAAACAAAACAAAAAAACCCACTTAAACCCTACAGCACAAGTCAGACTCAGTGGATGTGGTCAAAGATCAAGAACAAGAAAAGGATACCCACCTCAACATGGAACACTTCTGGAAAACTAGCCAAGGACTTGATCAAGAAAATAGAATAAACACATCTACACTGGAAAGGAGGAAGTAGAAGTGACTGTGTGCAGGTGGCAGGCTCTATAAGGAAAGAGGCAGGCAGATCTCTATGAGTTCAAGGCCAGCCTGGTCTATAGAGTGAGTTAGAGGAGCGGTGGGGCCAAGGGGAGCCTGTCTCTAAAAGACAAAAATTGGAAAATAAACAAAGAAATACACAAAAAAAAAAAAAAAAAAAAAAAAAGAAAGACTAAAACAGAAGCCATCCTGTTGTTAAGTTGGCAGTACCTTCAAATTGATTTGTAGACTTAACATAATCCCTATTAAAGTCTGTCAGCTTTCTGTTACTATAACAAAATCCTCAAGATAATCAACTTGCACAGAGAAAAGCCTGTAACTCTGTTGTGAGGTTCTAGTCCTCGGTCCGTTGTCCCCATGGCTTTGGGCCTATAGGAAGCATCTCCTTGTAGCATGGAGGCAGATGCCAGGTTCTACTCTTACCTTTACAGGGCATGCCCACAGTGACCTCAGGCTGGCCTAGAAGGTGCCATCCGTCCAAGGTTCCACCCTGTCACAGTAGTGTCACTCTGGGAGCAGGCACTTCACACATGGGTCACTGAAGGACATTTACAGTCTGAACTGTAGAGCTAGCTGACTTAGTTGCATCCTAAAATTCATATGGAGATGTAAATGATTGAGAGTGACCAGAGAGTCTTGAGAAAAGACCAAGGTACACAGCTTCCTGTTCCCCATGTTGAAGCTTTCTGCTGGCACAAGAACAGGCATATAGACCAATGAAATAGAATTTGTAGTCTGGAAGTCAGCCCTCACACCCAGAAGTCAGCCGTCACACCCAGAAGTCAGCCGTCACACCCAGAAGTCAGCCGTCACACCCAGAAGTCAACCGTCACACCCAGAAGTCAGTCAACCGTCACACCCAGAAGTCAGTCAGCCCTCACACCCAGAAGTCAGCCCTCACACCCAGAAGTCAGCCGTCACACCCAGAAGTCAGCCCTCACGCCCAGAAGTCAGCCCTCACACCCAGAAGTCAGCCCTCACACCCCGAAGTCAGCCCTCACACCCAGAAGTCAGTCAGCCCTCACACCCCGAAGTCAGCCCTCACACCCCGAAGTCAACCATCACACCCAGAAGTCAGTCAGCCCTCACATCCAGAAGTCAGTCAGCCCTCACACCCAGAAGTCAGTCAGCCCTCACACCCAGAAGTCAGTCAGCCCTCACACCCAGAAGTCAGCCCTCACACCCAGAAGTCAGCCCTCACACCCAGAAGTCAGCCCTCACACCCAGAAGTCAGCCCTCACATCCAGAAGTCAGCCCTCACACCCAGAAGTCAGTCAGCCCTCACACCCAGAAGTCAGCCCTCACACCCAGAAGTCAGTCAGCCATCATACCCAGAAGTCAGCCCTCAGCCCTCACACCCAGAAGTCAGTCAGCCCTCACACCCAGAAGTCAGCCCTCACACCCAGAAGTCAGCCCTTACACCCAGAAGTCAGTCAGCCCTCACACCCAGAAGTCAGTCAGCCCTCACACCCAGAAGTCAGCCCTCACACCCCGAAGTCAGCCCTCACACCCAGAAGTCAACCCTCACACCCAGAAGTTAACCCTCACACCCAGAAGCCAGCTCTCACATTTGTGGTTAGCGTTAGTGGCGGACTGACAAGAGCTGGAACGCAGTTCAACAGGAAGAAAGAACAGTCCTTTCAACACATGATGCAGGGACAGCCGCAATCCATATGCAGAACCAGGAAGCTGGACTGCCACCTAACACCTTGCTGTGGTCCACATGTTTGGAGGCCTGTATGCTACAGGAAGCAGGCCAGTGGGAGGTGAATCTTTCATGAAAACTCCCCTTCCTGCGTGGTTAGTATCCCATCAAAGAGACAGCAAAGCTGCCTTGTCTCTTCCCCTCTTCCTCATGGGAGGACACAGTTAAAGACCCAGGGAGCAGGCCCTGCCAGATGCTGGGTCTGCCAGCAGCCTCTGTAACTGTGAGAAACAAGTCTTCCAGACGCACACCCCCATCTTTTTTTCCCATCCTTTATGGTGTTTGGGGACAGCATCTTACCATGTAGACCAGGCTGCCCTGGAACTCACAGCCCTCCCCCCTCAGCATCCATATGGCGGCAATAACAGCTGTGAAAATCAGCCACGAGGCTAGAAGGAGGCCATGGGACCCTGGGAAGCTGGGACGTATAGTACAGCTCTGCACCTGGGAGGAGGAAGAAGAGAGTCCTGGGATCCACCCACTGTCTGCTAGGAGGAGCTCGCAAGGGTTCTCACTATGGTATTATAGGGTAACATTCTGTCTCTTCTGGCACTCCCTTACCGAGCCCTACAGTTGTAAGAGCTGAAATGAACAGGAACACTCAGGAACCTTCTACTCATAGAATGGTAAAGTTCAGCCAGCAAAGCGAACTTTACAGCAACACTGCTTGTGTGAACCTGCCTGACTATCCAGGCATGACTGGAAACCGAGGCCACCTCTGCTTAGCTCCACCCCGTCTAAATGTGACTTGAAGGGACACGTGTGATTCTCATGTGAGATGGAGAAACCATTAGATAAAGCTTTTGAAAACACTCTGGGAAGATGAAGCACATCTATAATAGCTCAGAGCAGAAAGGGAATGTGTGTTGGATCCACAGAAGAATCTCAGGGAGCAGGCAGCAGGGAGCTGGACAGCTCCCCATGGGGCCCACAGGATCTTCCCTCCAGGCAGGATTACCAAGGGACTGTTGTTCATGGGCTTACGTCTGCCTCCTGAGGACATCTGTTTTGTGAGTGTGGCAGATCCTCTCAACTGAAGAAGTAATTCTCCAGTTCTGAGTTTGTAATCTAATTACCATGTGCTCCATGGCTGTCATTACAGAGCCCAATGGGAGCGCTAAAGAGAAACAGAAACCAGGAATGTCATAAACGAGGCTCAGGGCAGTTCATTTAGCCCAGAAATGATGTGATAAGAGCCAGGGCCTGTCTGTGGCTCCCTTCACTCCACAGTGTATATTTGCTTCCTAGTGTGTTTGAAATCCATGCCTTTATTTGGAGTTCTATGTTTAATCTTGAATGTTGTAATCTTGAATGTGTTGTAACTATCACAGAAAGATTATACGCCAGTGTTGGTTCGAATAACAGTCTGCAGACTGGGGTTCATCACAAAAGCATTGGTTGCCAGTGCAGAATAGGAGATAAGCCCAGAACTCAAGGATGACTACTTTAAAGCTGTTAAGGCAGAGTGACACTGCTGTGATATTTGAGCACATGGCCCACCACCTACATTGTTGAACCAGTTAGGACTCATTGGGGTGGTGCTCAGCTTATCTTATGAACTCTTTCTACTGTTCCCCTGAGGGCTTAACCAAAGAGTTGACTTGCTCAAATTCTGGAGGCTGGAGTCCAAGATCAGGGTATTGGTATGGCAGGTCTCAGTTCCACACTTTTCCTCTTGACTTGTGTGTTCTCATGACCTCCGTGTTCACATGACTTGTGTGTTCTCCTGACCCCTGTGTTCACATGATCTCTCTGTAGAGCAAGCTGAGGTACCAGCTCTCTGATGCCTCTCTATTACGATGTAGGTCCTGTTGTGTCAGGCTGCACACCTATGAATTCTTGTAGCCTTGTTGGCCCTGTCCTATCACAGTTATGCTGGTGGCCAGGGCATCACAAGAAAGAAATGGAGGGGGCCGGCAACCTGTTCACTCTTTGGCCGCACAGGACCATACTGGACTGAAAACTTTAAAGATGTGTCCTTCACTTCACAGTCTGAGAAGTACTGATGCAGGCATAATTAACCCAAACTCATCTTTGTATTCCTAATATCAAAGCAGGAAACCGCTTTAAGTTAAAATTTTGAGTACTTATCAAATTTATGTAATCTTAACATTGAACAAAATTATTTTGTATGGAATGTTAGATCTTTAGAGGTGAATGGATTTGGGGTGTTTGTTTAAGAAACAGTCTCCCTGCAGCCCCAGATGGCCTGGAACTCCCTGGGATCCCCCTGCATCTGCCTCCCCAGTGCTGGCATTAAAGGCATGTGCCACCACTCCAGGCCCATCCAGTTTTTAAAAGTGGATTCACAACTAGGAAAGATAATGGGGTCCTTGATTCCTACAGAGCCTGCGCAGAAGCCTGATGTGATTACGGTGTAGCTCTATTCAGGGAGTCTC
Source organism: Rhizomys pruinosus (assembly GCA_009823505.1). Lineage (NCBI taxonomy): Eukaryota > Metazoa > Chordata > Mammalia > Rodentia > Spalacidae > Rhizomys > Rhizomys pruinosus. The sequence continues at coordinate 582,641 of VZQC01013591.1, forward strand.
TGGGCTCACGCACCATTGCCTCAGCCATTCAGAGAAGGCTAAGCAGCATCTCCTGGCCCCACCCTGGAATTTTATGTCCCAACAAACAGGAATGATATATCTATGGTCATTCACCTCAAAACTACACTGCTTCAATTTTTCTCATGAAAAATTGTTGGCATTCACCACAATTCCAGGTCATGTAGCACCACATAGTCAGGCTGTGACTCACATGGAGACCATGATCATGTGGAACAGGAACATGCCGAGTCGGACTGCTAAGAGGACAAGAGTCCTCTCTCCATCTCCCCTGAGAGCCAGACACAAGCAGAAGACATGCGAGCTTCCTCCACCTGCCTCTGTTATCACAGTCATGTTGTGCATGTCAAAGGAAATGCCCAAGTTCATAAAATAAAAGGTGGTTTTTCAGGCAGAGATAGTCTCGCTGGCTTACAGACAGATGTGAATTTAATATGGAAGAGTTGCTGTCGACCCTACTCTTGCCGATTAGAATCAGAGACGGCATCTAGAGGCAGGACTTTGTTAAAACATCCATCGGACACTTCTAGATACTGTCAAGTCAGTGAATAAACTGATATATGATCTCTGTTTTGTGTATTTTAAAAATCTAATTTCTATTACAGGAAAGCAAAAGCAGAAAAGCCAGACAGCCATGAGTAAGTGAATTAGGCTGAAGCATGATGGCACTTTATTTTGTACAGATTGCATGCCATTATTTTATCAGATTAACTCTTTGTATCAACTTGTTTTCATACAGTGTAAAGCTGTAATCCCTAAAAACAAAGTCAGTCAAGAGACCATAAAATTTTAAACGTTGCTCATAAAAATTCACAAGTTGGCCACAATAATCAAAAGGGATACTATATTCTTTTTTAATTAAAATTTTTTTTTTATTTTTATATGTGTATGAATGTACTGTCTGCATGTAGGTTTGTGCACCCGTGTTGTGCAATGCTGCGGAGGTCAGAAGAGGGTCTCAGATTCCCTTGGAACTGGAGTTCTCCTGGAATTGGAGTTACAGATGGTTCTCAGCCGCCATGTGGGTGCTGGGGATTGAACCCGGGTCCTCTGCAAGAGCAGTTGGTACTCTTAACTGCTAGGCTGTCTCTCCAGCCCCGGGATACTATATTCTAATTAATTTTAATTAAGCTGTGAAACAACATTAATATTGCTACCTTGAAAACGGTATGATTGTGCTAAAACTAAGATTGTTCCTACTATTTCAAAAGATAAGCTGGGGCTGGACAGATGGCTCCGTGGTTAAGAGTACGGGTTGCTCTTACAGAGGGCCTAGTTCAATTCCCAGCACCCACATGGCAGCTAACAACCATAACTCCAGTTCCAGGGGATGCCGTAGCCATTACACAACACAGGTTCACTGACATACATGCAGGTAATGCACTCACACACATAAAATAAAAGTAATAAATAAAATAAAAAGATAATCTGTTTTCAACTTCAGCTGAATTTATGTCTCTCTCTGCATATCACGCAGAATATAAACTCAGTAGTGTCCTTATGGTTTGAGACAGAACCTCACTATGTAGCCCTGGCTGGCCTGTAGGCTAGGCTGTCCTCAAACAGAGCTCTGCCTGTCGCTACCATCAGAGAACTGGGATTAAAGGTGTGTACCACCCACCACTCCTGCCAGTGTCCTCCTCATAGTTTTGAGATTTTTGTTGCCATCCTTCTAGATTCACATGTGCAGAGGTTACATCCTCCTTGTCTAGCTTCCTCGAGTGCTGATGTTTTCAGAGCTGTAGTGTATCAGTCAGCAGAATCCACTCATCTTTACATACTTCCTGCTTCACTTGCTCTGATGCTCTCATTCTCTATGTGTGTTTGTATGTTTGTGTGTATATATGTATGTGAATATATATGTGTGTGCATTTAATTCTCTACAATGTCAACACATGTGTTAGTCCATATACCCGCCACCACAGTGGAGATACAGCACTATCCATCACCACAAGAACCCCCCAGTGTAACTCTGTCCCCAGTCTCTGGTCAGATGAGCCTCAACAATCTTATTGGGGACCAGGGCCAGTTCAGGTTGCACATCCTAAAACTGACAGGGTTTGTGTCATCCATCCCTGTGACATTCACCCAGTGTAAACAACTTGAAGGCTGAAAGGTTTGTTCTGCCTCATGTCTGGTCTCAGCTGGCTCTGTCACTCTCCCCGAGGCAAGGCAGAGCATTGTGTTTGCAGCAATGTATGGTAGAAGGGGCTGCTTCCAGTAGAGTGGCCACAAAGTAGTGAGGGAAGCAAGAGACTAGGGACAAGACACACTCTTCAGGGTCACCCCCATAACCTACTTCCTCTAACTGGGTTCTATCCCCTAATATTCCATTCAGCTATGAGCTAATCCACAGATTAATCCAGTGGTGAAGTCAGAGCCCTTGTGACTCCATTACTCCCTAGCGTCGTCTCTGAGGAGCTCCCTCAAGGGTTGGAGTAGTTGCTGTTCTGGTCACAGTGAGCAGAAGCAACTTAAGGGAGAAAGAGCTTGTTTTGTTTCCTGGTTTAGGGAACACAGTGAGTTGTGATGGAGAAGCAAGACTCCTGGGGCATCTCTGAGTGGTGTAGCTATAGAGGTAGAGGGACATGGTGGAGGCTCTTCAGGTCTTGGTGGATCAGGAAGCAGAGAGCAGGACCGGAAGTAGGGCCAAGCTGTACCTCAGGGCCCACCACATGGCCACAGCCTGTGTCTGCCAGAGAGGCCCCACACCCAAAGGTTCACAGGTTCCCAAAACAGTAGCACCAGATATGGACCCCATGTTCAAACATGTCTGTGGAGTTGTTTCACACCTAGATGGTAATAGGAAGCAAGCCTTCAACACTCAAGCTTCCAGGGACACCTCAGACCCATAGTAGGCATGTGTGCTGATTCCAGAAGCGAACAGCCAGTCTGGTCCCTAGCTCCAAACATTTTGTCTTTTAAGAAATATTGTATGGAGCTGGAGAGATAGCCTAGTGGTTAAGAGTGCCAACTGCTCTTGCAGAGGACCCGGGTTTGATCCCCAGCACCCACATGGTGGCTGAGAACCGTCTTTAACTCCAATTCCAGGGGAATCCTACACCCTCTTCTGATCTCCGTGGCATTGCACGACACGGATGCACCAAACTACAGTACATTCATACACATAAAAATATTGTATAAATGCTCTGCATAGTGTATAACCTTCAGGATGGGCGTTGTTCGTGCGGGGCTGCTCCCTGGGGAGTCCTCTAGGTTACTGCAATAGCACATTGCTCAATTTAAACATGCGCTCATGGAAGGACATTCTGGCAGCTTCCGGCTATTTCAAGCAAAGCTGCTTTGACCATTTCATACAGGCTTTCCTGTGAACGTGTTTTTATTTCCCTGGTATAAATGTCTAAGACTAATATTGCTGTGTTGTATGTGTTTAACTTTTAAGAAACTGTCAGGCAGTTTTCCAGGGCAGCCTGTCTGCTTGGGGTCAGCCCTTTCTTCACATCTTTGCCAGAGTTTCCTGTTGCCCATTCAAATTGATGTGTGTGTTTTGTGTACTTGTTTATGTGTGTGCATGTGCATTGCAACATGCGTGTGGTCCAGAAGTTGACATCATATGCCTTCCTCAATTGTTCTCCACCTTATTTATGTGTGTATGTGGGTGTGGTATCTGCGCACATTCATGCAAGTATGTGTACCTGGGTATAGGCACACAGGCCAAAAGAGGCCATTGGGGACCCTCGTCTGTCACTCTCCACTTATTTCTTGAGGCAGAATCTCTTCCTGAATCTGGAACTCACTGTTTTCTTAGTTCAGGGAAGCCAGCAAGGTCCTCTCAATCCTCCCCAGCACTGAGATTACAGTGTGTGACACTTTGGCTGGATTTTTACATGTGTGTTTTTGTTTGCTTGCTTATTTATTTATTTATTTATTTATTTATTTATTTATTTATTTATTTATTGTCTTTTTGAGACAGGGTCTCCCTTTAGTCCCAGCTGTCCTGGAACTCACTCTGTAGACCAGGTTGGCCTTGAACTCACAGAGATCCGCTTGCCTCTGCCTCCCGAGTGCTGGAATTAAAGGCGTGTGCCACCACGCCTAGCTACATGTGTGTTGTAGATCTGAACTCAGGCCCTCCTGCTTGCATGGCAAGCTCTTTACCAACCATACCCTCACCTCTCTGATGCCTGGTGCTGCTGGCTGGCTGGCCTCTGCTGCTGACATAGCAGGGTGTGTTCTCTTGCTGGTGTCTTCACATAGCTTTCAGAAGTTGTGAATTTGGTGAAATCGTCTTCATGGCTTGTTATATTTGTTTTTGAAACATAGAAGTGCTTTTCATATAATTATAACATTGCTCTATTTTAATTAATTTTACTCTTTTTTTCCTGTATTGCTTCCTTTTGTCCTGCTTCTACTCCCTCTTCAGAAAGATGAATTATTTCTGGATTGTGAATAATTATGTTATTGAAATTATAGTTCTTCCAGTGTTAATAAGTACTTTGCTTTTTCTTTTCCCTTTGTAGACATGTAGGCCTCTCTTCTGTCTCCCCACATGGTTTAGATACTCAGGACTCTCCTGTGTCTCACCACATATGTAGGCCTCTCCTATCTCATCACATACATGGTTCACATATGCAGGTCTTTCCTGTGTTTCACCACATGCTTAGTTCAGATATGTATATAGGCCTCTCCTCTGTCTCATCATGTGGTTCACATATGGAGGCCTCTCCTGTTTCCCGCCATGTGGTTCACATATGGAGGCCTCTCCTGTTTCCCGCCATGTGGTTCACAGGCGGTTTTGGTGGTTGGTTTTGCTCATCAGCATTCCTGCCGTAGCTGCAGTTTTCACTTTGTCCTCATGACCAGAACCATGTGCAGACAACCAAATGGTTTTGTCAGTCATTAGTGGCAAGACGTCTCCCGGAGCCCACCCAGAGTTCCCTGACCAGCATGTCCTCTTCTATCAGCGTGCCGAGCCCATCTCACTCAGTGTCCTGGTTGCCTGGCCTGAAGTCCCTCCTCTGAGTTCTCTCAGTGTGAGAAGTTCTTCTCCCTGCTTTCTGTCCCTGTGCGAAGCCTTCGTGGTGATGCATCCTGGCTGATGCAATGCTGGGCCTCAGCAGCAGAAGGAGGGGTGGAGGCAGCCCTGGTGAGGGAGAATGGACAGCCCCCCAGCCTGCTTCTCCCCTGCCTGCTCTAAAGAAGGGATTGGGCCAGGTAAGTCCAGCCTGCCTTCCTCCAGGGCACTGGAAAAACATTCCCGTGTCTCCTCCTGTCTGTGTGGACTCTGGTAAGAGAAGACGGTCTTCATGCTTCTCCGCTGCTGTAGGCAACGAGTACATTCATGCACTGGACGTGGAGAGGTAACACACCCAGCCGTCTAACACAGTGAAGCATACCTCTTCTCTCAGAAAAATGAAGTAACTTGTGGAATGTTCCAGTAGGAATTAGGGTTCATTCCACTCATTCAGCAAGGATTTGATTGTTTGTGCTTCTAGACGCTTTTGTTGGCAGTGGTGACCCAGCAGCAAACAAGAGGGAGAAACACATCCACATTCACGGAGTACATATCTTTTCAGGGAAGAACAGACCAACATTAATACATTAAAAACACACAATCAGGAGAAAAATCAAGTCGGGGAGAAAGATGGAAAGTGTCATGGGGCTGAGGTGGGGGTGGGGGGCAAAACAGTTTAGGGAAGCTGCACTGAGAAGGCTTCCAGAACAGAGAGGAGCTGAGAGAGACTTGGAGAGGGAGAGAAGGATGTAGTTAGAGCAGCACAGGCATAGGGCGGCGCCTCTGACCTGGTGCAGGCCAGGCCTGGTGGGCTGGAGAACACGCTGTTGGAGCGACTGACAATATGGACACACTTTGGACAAACAACTTTCACCTAACCTTGCAACATAATGTAAACAATCCCACTGAGCCATGTGCTGCTCTTGTGACCTGGTCATATGGCCTTAATCCCTCCTGACCAATAGTGCACGAATGTGGGTGTTCATGTGTCATGTATCTAGGTACCAAAGCACTGCAAGCCACGCTTATCTCATTGCAAACAATGAGAGAAATTGATGACATTGGTTCTTGATTGTGTGTGTTGGTTTAGGTCTAGGGATCAGAAAGGGCAAAATTCTTCTCTGAAAAGATAAGGGTCTGACTTTTACTTCCCTGTTTCATACATGGAAACACAGTTCTGAAGGAACAGGTCCTCGGCAGTTTGGGTCTGCTTTTGGCATTAAAATAGAAGCTCAAGTGCTGTCGGGCTGTTTTTTATAAAGGAATAACTATAAGTGGCATAAACACTGCATCATGCAAGAAGTAAGGGAGAAGATTCCAGAAGTCCAGAGAGAGAAGGCTCAGACTGTGTTCAGGTTAAGGCTTCACCCTGGGTGGCCTGGAGCCTGCCAGTAGGTCTGAGCTGAGGGCTGGGCAGTCTGGCTCTCATGTGAATGGTCACTCTGGTAGTTCAGTGTAGAGAAAAGAACATAGGTGGAAAGGCCAGAGGCAGGCTGACCCCAGCCGGGGACAGGGACAGCTGTGTCCAGACCAGGGAGTCAATGTGGAGGGAGTTAAAGGGATAAGCTCTGAGCAGACTTCAAGGCAGCATCAGAAGGACTTGATAATATGTTGGGGGAGACTTATAAGGAAAGTGTCCCAGCCTCCAGGACGGAGCAGTCTTACCCGAGGAACTCAATGGAGAAGTCATTTCTGAGATAACAGTATCAACAGTCTGTGGTAGGTGAGGTCTGGACAGTGCCGCAAGAGCCAGCTCTCCCCTGGGTCCACATCTTTCCTAAAAGCTGAAAGTTACTGAGCATCAAATGCTTTAAACTATGTTGAATGACAGCTTTGCAGGAGGACCAGACCTTATATATATATATATATATATATATATATATATTATTTATTTATTTATTTTTTATTCTATTTATTTATTTATTGGTATTATTTATTATATATTTAATATATAAAAATATAAAAAAAATAAATAAATAGGGGGGCTGGAGAGATGGCCTAGCGGTTAAGAGCGCCGACCGCTCTTGCAGAGGACCCGGGTTCGATCCCCAGCACCCACATGGCGGCCAAGAGCCGTCTGAAACTCCAGTTCCAGGAGAACTCCAGTTCCAGGGGAATCCGAGACCCTCTTCTGACCTCCGCGGCATTGCACGACACGGGTGCACAGACCTGCATGCAGACAGTACATTGATATACATACCGAAATAAATAAAATAAAATAAAATAAGAAAATACCAATAAATAAATAAATAAATAAAGTGAATCAAGGCAATAGTTTGGGAGTTCAGGTGGACTTCATTAAAGTTTTACCATCAGAGCTGAGGAAATGGCTCAGTGAGTGTACCGCTCATTTCCCAAGTGTGAGGCTCGGAGTTCAGATCCCAGGACCCAGGTCAGAAACTGAATGGGCATGGTGGTCCATCCGGAATTACAGGATCTGGGAGGCAGAGAGGGGACCCTCAGAACAAGCGGCCTAGCTCGACACCCTGGAACAGCTAGCTCATGTTCAGAGAGAGACGCTGCCTTGGGATATAGTGGACACTGATTGAGGAAGACACCCAGTGTCAACTTTGGACTTCTATACACACATGCACACACATGTAGGTATACCTGCACACATGTGTTCACACATGCAAACACAAGTATATGCAAAAAGACCTTTGTTGGAGACTTGGGATTAGTCCATGTATGTGTGTATGTGTATGTGTATGTACACATGTGTGTAAGTCACCTCTCTGTGTGTGCTGAGGATTTGGTCCTCATGCTTGTGTGGTAAGCACCTTACCCACTGAGCCAATCTCCTTGGTCCCAAGTCCATTTCAAGAAATGACTTGAAAATCATTTTCTGTCATTTCTAATTTTTTTCCTCTAACCTGGGTGAAGCTAATTAAAAAAAAAGAGTACTCTATACATGGCAGTAAAAGCTATATTCCCTCCCGTGGTCCACTGGGGAGCAGCCAGGCTGCTTCCGTCTTAACTGCATGTGTGAAGCTGTTTGGTGCATCTTCTCAGGCCCATGCCCTGGCCTTCTTGTTTGTAGGAATTACTTCTGTTCCACATTGATCCCCAGCTTTCTTTAAAAAAATTTTTTATTAATTTTATTTATTTCTGTATGTGTATGACTGTACTGTCTGCATGCAAGTTTGTGCACCTGTGTTGTGCAATGCCACGGAGGTCAGAAGAGAGTGTCGGATTCCCCAGGAATTGGAGTTCTCCTGGAATTGGAATTTCAGACGATTCTCGGCCACCATGTAGGTACTGGGGATCGAACCCGGGTCCTGTGTAAGAGCGGTCGGCGCTCCTAACCACTAGGCCATCTCTCCAGCCCCCGATCTCCAGCTTTCTATTACAAGCTCTCTGCTTCAGTGAGAATGGCAGCTGTGCTCATATTTGGAGCCCAGAAAACCCTTCTAAGTAAGCCCTAGAATCTTCCAAGCAGACAATGGTTTTTAACAGGATGCATAACTGAAGCCCAAAGACCCTTGTTTATATGAGGACATGGAGAAATTCAAACAGATCCTGAGTGGCAGAGCAGCCCCAGCAGCCCAGAACCTGAGGCCGAGCTGGGCCTAAAACCGTTTGACCCTAATCATTGTTGTTTCTCCAGATGTAGTTTTACGCCACAGGAAGACACTGATTTATTACTGTTTGAAGCCCACTGTTTGCCTTCAGCCCATTCTCCTCCTCCAGATGCCTGGGTCACCTGCCCAGCTCTGCCCCTGGTCACCCCAGCTCTGGGTGAGTCTTGATGGCTCTCGAAGGAAACAGGTTTGCTGACTCTGGGCCCGTGGCAGCTTGGATCTCTCTGCCCCCCTGCTCCTTGGCCATGGGGTGAATGTTAGAAGTGATGTGTTTTTGATGTTTGGATTTCCCACAAGGAAAAGAACCAGGTCTATCTTCCTTTCCTCCCCCCAAACCCCCAAAAGATCAAAAGAAACTGGGAGAGTCCCTTTCAATACTCGGGGGGCATCTAAATGTGTTTTAAGCCACTAGAGGGAGCTCCTATCGTTCTGATCTCTGGTAGGCAGGGTTCACTGACTGCACCTGTGATGGTAGTCATCTCCTTCAGTTTGCGTTTTTGTGGTAGAGCATGCATAACACAAAGCTTACCACCTTGATAATTTCCAGACGTGAATTGCACTGGTGTTACATGCGTTCATAACATTGTTTGATGCCATCTCCACTACACGCTTCGCAGCCCCCTCCGCCCAGCTCTGGCAACAGCCATTCGACTTTCTGCTTCCTTTGCGCTAAGTATCTCTGGTGACTTCTATTTTACCTCACACAGCACCCTCCTGGTCCACCCTCATCAGTATTGTTGTTGTACTTGGTTTTTAGATGAAATTTTATAATTTCAATAATGTTGAGGCTAGAAGCTTATTGGGACAGGCAGAAGCAGTAGGAGGGGAGGGAAAGGCCCCCTCCCCCCACCCAAGACTTCTGTTGCTTTATAATTGGAGATCTGTGAAGGCTGAGGAACCCGGCCTGCAGAGGAAGAAAGGGGACTGGGCCAACCTGGGAAAGCCTGGCCCTGGCCAACCTGGTGCAAGTCACCGGGACTTCAGGCCTGCTGAGCTCAGGGCTTTCACCTTTCTCCTGTTGTGTTCATCATTGCTGAGCAGTCACTGTGAGGCTCAAGAGAAATGGTGTCAGGCAGCACACTAGACCCATGCTGACATGCCTCACAGTCTACTCCTTTCAGCTGTTTGTTATAGGTGAAGACCCGCTCAGCAAAAGGAAAGTTGCATTCATAAATGTCAAGTGGTTGTGGTTTTATCATTAGATCTTCTTCTCCTCCTCCCAGTTTCTCCCTCCTCTTGTCAGAGCCACTAACAATGAGAGAACAGACTTTAAATTCTGTAACCTCAGTTTTAAGGGAGGGACACTGTGCCCCTTAGCCACACAACACTTTGACACCTTGTTGCTCTCAGTAACATTAGAAAGAAGGTGAAAGTCTAGCTTGGCCACAGTCTAGCTTGTTTACCTGTGGGTCTCCCTGTGCTTTCTGCCCTTTTCCCTGCCTTATTATAGAAAGACTTTTTTCCATGCCTTTTATTTGTCACCTGGAGAAGACATTGTTTTGTGGTAAAATATTCCTCTAGCTCAAAGAAAAGAAAACAAGATTCTTCTGGTATGCATTTTCCACACAGCTTACTGAACCACACCCCAAACAAGTGATGGAAGACCTTTTACCAGTCTGTGGTCTCCACATCCTATGTGAGAACTCTTTGGTCCATTGTATCTTCATTGGTCACCCTGAAGTCCCCTATCGGCCCACCTCAACACTGTGGCCAGCTGCAAATAGACAAACCACAAATGAATCGGTTTGCCTGTTCCCAACAGCCGCAGAGACAGAGAGGTGGCTTAGGCATGTCTTGAACAAAGTGCCGGGACTGCTGCTTTTAGAATTTTTAATTTTTTGTATATTTTATTATGTTTGTATGTGTGGTATACACGTATGTAATGTATGTACATGTGTATGTGCAGGTGTACGTACCTGTGTACCCACACAGGTATGGAAACCAGAGGAGTATGTCAGGTGTCCTGCTTTATTGCCTTGAAATGGCTCTCTCATTGAGCCCGGACCTTGCCCGGCAGCCAACAGGCATCAGCAGTCCTCCTGTGTCTTCCTACAGCCCTCCTGTGTCCTCCTCCTACAGTCTTCCTGTGTCCTCCTCCTACAGTCCTCCTCTCTCCTCCTCCTACAGTCCTCCTGTGTCCTCCTCCTACAGTCCTCCTGTGTCCTCCTCCTACAGTCCTCCTGTCTCCTCCCACAGTCCTCCTGTCTCCTCCTACAGTCCTCCTGTGTCCTCCTCCTACAGTCCTCCTCTCTCCTCCTACAGTCCTCCTGTGTCCTCCTCCTACAGTCCTCCTGTGTCCTCCTCCTACAGTCCTCCTGTGTCCTCCTCCTACAGTCCTCCTGTGTCCTCCTCCTACAGTCCTCCTGTGTCCTCCTCCTACAGTCCTCCTGTGTCCTCCTCCTACAGTCCTCCTGTGTCGTCCTCCTACAGTCCTCCTCTCTCATCCTCCTACAGTCCTCCCGTGTCTTCCTCCTACAGTCCTCCTCTCTCCTCCTCCTACATCCTCCTGTGTCCTCCTCCTACAGTCCTGTCTCCTCCTCCTACAGTCCTCCTGTGTCCTCCTACAGTCCTCCTGTGTCCTCCTCCTACAGTCCTCCTGTGTCCTCCTCCTACAGTCCTCCTGTGTCCTCCTCCTACAGTCCTCCTCTCTCCTCCTCCTCCTACAGTCCTCCTGTGTCCTCCTCCTACAGTCCTCCTCTCTCCTCCTCCTACAGTCCTCCTCTCTCCTCCTCCTACAGTCCTCCTGTGTCCTCCTACAGTCCTCCTGTGTCCTCCTACAGTCCTCCTGTGTCCTCCTACAGTCCTCCTGTCTCCTCCTCCTACAGTCCTCCTGTCTCATCCTCCTACAGTCCTCCTGTGTCCTCCTACAGTCCTCCTGTCTCCTCCTATAGTCCTCCTGTGCCCTCCTCCTACAATCCTCCTGTGTCCTCCTCCTACAGTCCTCCTGTGTCCTCCTCCTACAACCCTCCTGTCTCCTCCTCCTACAGTCCTCCTGTCTCCTCCTCCTACAGTCCTCCTGTCTCCTCCTCCTACAGTCCTCCTGTCTCCTCCTCCTACAGTCCTCCTGTCTCCTCCTCCTACAGTCCTCCTGTCTCCTCCTCCTACAGTCCTCCTGTCTCCTCCTCCTACAGTCCTCCTGTCTCCTCCTCCTACAGTCCTCCTGTCTCCTCCTCCTACAGTCCTCCTGTCTCCTCCTCCTACAGTCCTCCTGTCTCCTCCTCCTACAGTCCTCCTGTCTCCTCCTCCTACAGTCCTCCTGTCTCCTCCTCCTACAGTCCTCCTGTCTCCTCCTCCTACAGTCCTCCTGTCTCCTCCTCCTACAGTCCTCCTGTCTCCTCCTCCTACAGTCCTCCTGTCTCCTCCTCCTACAGTCCTCCTGTCTCCTCCTCCTACAGTCCTCCTGTCTCCTCCTCCTACAGTCCTCCTGTCTCCTCCTCCTACAGTCCTCCTGTCTCCTCCTCCTACAGTCCTCCTGTCTCCTCCTCCTACAGTCCTCCTGTCTCCTCCTCCTACAGTCCTCCTGTCTCCTCCTCCTACAGTCCTCCTGTCTCCTCCTCCTACAGTCCTCCTGTCTCCTCCTCCTACAGTCCTCCTGTCTCCTCCTCCTACAGTCCTCCTGTCTCCTCCTCCTACAGTCCTCCTGTCTCCTCCTCCTACAGTCCTCCTGTCTCCTCCTCCTACAGTCCTCCTGTCTCCTCCTCCTACAGTCCTCCTGTCTCCTCCTCCTACAGTCCTCCTGTCTCCTCCTCCTACAGTCCTCCTGTCTCCTCCTCCTACAGTCCTCCTGTCTCCTCCTCCTACAGTCCTCCTGTCTCCTCCTCCTACAGTCCTCCTGTCTCCTCCTCCTACAGTCCTCCTGTCTCCTCCTCCTACAGTCCTCCTGTCTCCTCCTCCTACAGTCCTCCCGTCTCCTCCTCCTACAGTCCTCCCGTCTCCTCCTCCTACAGTCCTCCTGTCTCATCCTCCTACAGTCCTCCTCTCTCCTCCTCCTCCTACAGTCCTCCTGTCTCCTCCTCCTACAGTCCTCCTGTCTCCTCCTCCTACAGTCCTCCTGTCTCATCCTCCTACAGTGCTGGGGTTACAGGCGAACACAACCATGCCTAGCATGTTACATGTGTTCCGGGGATTCGCACTCAGCTCTTCATGTTTGTATAGCAAGTGCTCTTAGCCACTGAGCCATCTCCCCAGACTGCTTTAGTCTTTCTTGTCTGTAGCACAGATAGGAACCTGGCTTAGTGCTGTGTAGTAGCCTGGTTATGTATCAGGATGAACTGTCACAAGGGAACCTCTTTCTAGAAGCGCGACTCTTCTGATGAAACACCACTTTCCTACACAGACGGAAAAAACAAATCCATACCACCAGGACCCAAACCTTCTAAGATGAGCAAAACACTATAAAAATGCTCAGTTACCAAACTCACTGAGAGAACAGAGGGCAGAGCTGGATGCAGGGCTTCACTTTGGGTAGACCCACCCGGGATGCCAAGGCCCCAGCAAATGAGCAGAGAGAGCTGTGCCTTTGAGAAGGGGTGCTCATCTTGCTGGACTCCTGCACTGTGCCATCCGTGCTGAGCACGTGGGTCTGGGAACACAGGAAACACAGAGCATACAGTTATTAGTTTATAAGATAGGATGTAATTAAATCGCTCTTTAACATGACCAAAAATTGAATCTCTTCAGAGACAAATTTAATAAGCATTCTCTCTCTTCAGCATAGACGTCCTGTTGTTTGCATTGCCTGCCCATTACTTATGTTTTTCCAAAACTGTCCTCCCTCTCTCCCTTGGTGGGTGGCAGTGGCTGCAACCATAGCTCCTGAGGGAACTGTGTCCATTCCTGCCCTAGTCCCTCCTGGGTAGTGAGCACCTGAGCCTCCAACCTGGGCTCTCCATGCCCAGCCTTCCTCAGAGGGTTCAGAGTTGCCACAAAGGCCTCTCTGCCTTGGTTGGCTTCACTCCTGGGAAGGGCACATCTAAAGTGAGAGCTTCCTAGCCATGGCCTGTGGGGCATAGAGTCTGGGAAGCGAGGGGGCTGGCAGAAGGAACGCAGAAGGGCCTTGGGGTCTCAGGCTGCCCATTTTTCATTTGGAAAGGGTTATTGAGGGCTGTTGTCTTAGCGAGCTTTGGAAGGGTGAGGAAAAACAAAGAAGCATATCTATATTCTGAAGTCTCAAATCCCAGTATGACATTTTGCTTTTAAGCATTTGGCAATTAATCTTTCTCCTACTTAATCTACTTAATACTGCTTAGAAATGTCTGTGGCTTGAGTTTCTTGGTCCTCCTCCCGTCCTTCCTTTTTAAAAGGCAGTTCTTCAGAGTACATAGGCTGTCCGCATTTCTGTACCGGTTGTTACTTCTCCAGTTGTTTTTTTTTTTTTTCAATCATCAGGTCAGGTCAATTTAATAACTTTTGGTAGATTATTGAACTTTACATTGACTTCTAAATTAATACAGCAAAGTTAAATACTTATTTTTAATTTTTATCTTATGTAAAGAAAGTTACAAGAAGAAATCAGTAGGTGCAGGATAATTTGAACGGACCTTGTAGGAGGGTCTGGGTTCACGGCCACTGTGTGCACACGTGGCAAGCTGCTGTGCACAGCTGGGCCTGGACTCTTCTATAGGAAGCCTTCTTTTTGTGCCAAACAGGGACCACTCGGCCCTGCTAAGGGGAGGGGGACACAGCACCTGCCAGCAGCTGCTGTAGGGAGCTGGCCTCTCAGTGCAGAGATCAGCCAGCTATTTCCTGTAGCCCAGCCTGGGAGGTACTTCCAACTCAGGCCCTTAGCCTGGACCCACGAGACATGTGTTCCACTCTTGGCCGTGACTTCCCACCTGCCCAGAGACTGCTGAACCCTGGACAGGAATTTCAGGCTGATGGCTGTTGGCCTATCTTCAGCCTATTTCCACTCACAATACCAGTTACCCAGATTTGTGGTCCACACAGGGACCTTTTACCAACCCACTGGCCACCTGAATAAAATGCAGGCCTACCTTGGCCTGTATGCACGCAATAATTAATAAAAATGACGGCCAGGAATTCCATGATGATGTTACTGGGAAATTCAAATTCACTCCTTGCTACAGCCTGTTTTTATAAACCAAATGACGTCAGTTCCCAGAGCCAGTCATAGGCCCCCCAACTCCACACCACTGCACACTGTTGTCCCACCCAGCATTACCCAGCTAGGCCACGTTGTTTCCTCCTCCTTGGGGCTGTGCCCTGAGGGGTGCTAGCTGAGAACTAGCTCCCAGTTCAAACTGGATCTTCCTACAATCTTGGTCTTAAGTTTTCCTGTCAGTTCATGAGGGAAGTACAAAACGTTTGTTTGGGGGTTTAATTTTTTTTATTTTAATTTTCTGTTTGTGTTTATGTGTACATATGTATGTTTGTGTCTCTGTCTGTGTATATGTCTGTATCTGTATGTCTCTGCACATGCATGTAAGTGCCGTTGGAGGCCAGAAGAGGGCATTAGTTCCCTGGAGCTGGAGTTAACGGACAGTTGTGAGAGCTCCTAGCCGTGTGGGTGCTGGAGACTGAACTCTGATTTTCTGCAAGAGCAGCAAGCGCTCTTAACTGCTGAGCCATCTTGCCAGTCCCCCTTCTTTTTTGTCATTAAATAAAAGGAAGCATAAAAACTCTTCTTTAGAAGCACAATTTTTAGGCTGAGGCAGCATCCTCTAAGCCCATAGCTTTACTCTTAAACATTTTAACCTTAAAACAAAGAGAGAATTTAGAAGTCTAATGATATATTAGACTTAAAAACTGATTTCTCAAGCCTTTGCCAAATGTTAGATCACATTCAATTTAATATTGAATTATCCACTACATACATATGGTATGAATGTTCTACATTTTAAAATAAGAAAACTGGCCGGGTGTGGTGGCACATGCCTTTAATCCCAGCAGAGGCAGGTGGATCCTTTTGAGTTCAAGGCCGGCCTGGTCTACATAGTGAGCTCTAGGTCAGCTGGGACTAAAGGGAGACCCTATCTCAGAAAGACCAAAAAAGAAAAAAAGAAAACTAAAAATGAGCATTATATCAGGGTGAAAGTTAAGCATGTAAGCATGTATAAAGTCCATGTAAGCATGTATATAATCCATGTAAGCATGTATATAATCCATGGCTCATACCTGAAGATGTCCCACATCAGCACGGGTGTGAACCCTCCAAGTACACAGCGTAATTTCTCTGAATGTGATGCTGCTATGATTTCTCACATGCAGAATTCATGTCTGTTGATGTCCCATGAGTGTTGATGTTACATGCAAAGGAGGGAAAGAACACACCAAGAACCATCCTGTGTGTGTTCCTTCCTGAGGAAGTCGGTTCTATGCCAAGAAAACTGAGGAGGCCACCTCCAATTCTGCTCCCTGCAGAGCAGAGAGGGACCCAGGAGAAGCAAGGACAGTTCCCAGGATAGAGTGGCATCCAGAGCCTGGGCAGAAAGATGTGACCACAAGGCACTGAAAGCTTGAGACAGCCTTCGGACCTACCAGGAGTTATTTTGTGCAGCTTTCCTTTGACTGTCTTTGTTTTTAAATTAGGTATGATGAAGCATACAGTAATTAGAATTTTCCAAAACAGAAAAGAACATTACTGAAGTCTAGTACATGGAGAAAAGCAGTCAGCATCGTTCAGAACAGTGATGAGGAGGCCATGCATCACAGCGTGGCTCTGGACAGCGGAGTGGAGTAAGCAAAAGCAATGGTTATTCTTCTTTGGAGAATCATGGACTGTGGGATTTTCCCCATTAGTAACTGGAAAGGTCTCACAACAGCTTAAAAATGAAGAGACAGATAAGTGGAGCTGTGAAAAGTGAGATACTTACGAGTTTGGTTATGTTACGGTAAACCTTTCCTGCTAGGAGAAAACTTGGAGAGCAATTGCTAAAATTGCATGGGTCTAGGTGGTGAGCCATTAGGAGAGTGGATAGAGTAAGTGCTCTCTTTCACAGTGTACACTGAAGTGTTAAACCCAGTAAAATGAGGGATGTCAGTGTACAGGCAAGATCACAAAAGTATCAGAAAGAATGCTAGATGAGTATTGAGCTGCTAGCTGGATGGAGAGACCCAGATTGTACCACCTGCTTCCTCACGAATTGACATCCTTCCTTGATTCTAACAGTGATAGAGAGGGAAGAAACCAGAGAAAAGATAACACAGGTCCCTCACACATGCTGGGCGTCAAAACCGACGGGAGCTTTGCCCAGCATCACATCAGTGCAAAACATCTGCCCTTCCTTGCGGTGGTGGGCTTTGCCACTACGAAAATAAATCTGGCCATCGTCTTTCTCATTGGGAAGACAGCCATAGTGCAATGCTAAACGAAGCTCACAGAGCTGCATGTTTGGATGTCGTTGTCTGCTAGAGGATGACCTGGATAGACGTGCTGCAGATGCTCACAGAGCTGCATGTTTGGATGTCGCTGTCTGCTAGAGGATGACCTGCTGTGAATGCTAATACCAGTAGTTTTCTTTTAATATGATTTGGTAATTTCTTTTGTCTTTCCTGTGTTTCCCCCATCATTTAGTTATAAGGTTATATGTTGATGGAAGAACAGTGTCTAGTTAAAAATTAAGGCCAGAGGCCAGAGAGATGGCTCAGTGGTTAAGAGATGGTACTGCTCTTACAGCAGACCCAAGTTTGCTTCCCAGTACCCTCATTGAGCAGCTCACAACTACCTCTAATGCCAACTCTAGGGGATCCTGTGTCCTCTTCTGGTCCCCATGGGCACTGTACGTACAAACATGTGCTCCATAAGACACACATAATTAAAAATAATAAATCTTTTTCAAAGGGATAAAAAAGGGAAAGGAAGCTACAAATTAATTATAGTTTCCTCTACAATTAGAGGGGAAACTGAGTTTTACATCTCTTTCTTGAGTAGGCAGGTTTCTTGGGGATTTTTTTTTTTTTACTGTTTTACTTTGTGATAGCAAAGTTCATTTTGCAGTCACTCAACCCTGTCTTGATCACAGATACTTCAACCCTGAAAGCCACAAGCATGTGTCCTTCACCGACTCTAAAGCATCACGCTTTAAGATGTTGATTCCTTTTATTACTGTTGATATGTGCTTTATGTATACATTTATTCTCTTTACCCAGTGGTTGTTTTGTTTAATTTCTCTAAAGTAGGCATCCAAGAGCCATCACTGAATACAAAATTTTATGATGAACCAAAATCTCTTAATGAAACTTTGGTTTAACCATGAAAACGTTTACAAGTAGAGTTGCAGTCAAGGAGGGGTTGCCTTAGTTTATTGTCCACGAGAAGCTTCTGCCTGACAGGAGAAAGCCCTTTCCTTCAACATTGACAGAACAGTGATGAAGAGGTCACACATCACAGCACGACTCTGGTCAGTAAGCAGTGGTCATTCTTTGGAGAGAATCATGAACTGGTAGGATTTCCACCAATAGTAACTGGAAAGGTTTCCAAACAGCTTGAAAATGAAGGGGCAGATAAGTGGAACTGAATGCACACAGTTGGACGAAGCCTCCAAGCCACCAGCTGCCCACCAGCTTCCTTCTACATCAACAGGCTTCAATCATGAAGAAAGGAGAAATGAGAGCCCTGAATCCTAGTCATTGGCACCTCTGCTCAAGAAGCAGCCTCTCGGAGTCCTAGTGGTAGACAGACGTCAACAGCCACCATTGTCTTTGTTTGGAGCAGCTTCGTGCTAAAACCTGAGAGAGAAGTCTGTCTGATGCAGTTTCAGCACATACGCTAAAAAAATGCTTTAGCCTCTTCTAACAGTGGGTTTGCTAAATGAAGTCACATGTGTCAAGATTCCTGACACCTTGGGCTTATCAAAGTCTGTCACTGGTACCAGACTGCTCTGTCTTCAGAAGCTGTCATTTTCTTTGCATAACCTTCGCTGGCCCCTCTACCAGTAACCCCCACTGTATAGGAATACCTCAGG
Organism: Rhizomys pruinosus; assembly: GCA_009823505.1. NCBI lineage: Eukaryota > Metazoa > Chordata > Mammalia > Rodentia > Spalacidae > Rhizomys > Rhizomys pruinosus. The sequence continues at coordinate 601,138 of VZQC01013591.1, forward strand.
ACTCTTCCTGCATTTGTTCATCCACCCTTCAAGCACTGCTGTCCAGCCTGTGGTGCCCAGGGCAGTCCCCACAAGGTCCAGCCCCGAATATCAATAGGACTGAGGTTCAGAAACCCTGATTTAAGTTTTCTTTGGTCTATCCAGGCATTGTATTGGGCCCAGAGAAAGAGAGGACCCAGAAAAAGAGTGGCAGAGAAAGTGGGATTTCTTTCCTGCCACTCTAGGCAGCTGGCATGTTAGACAAAACAAATCACTACAGAGGTGGAAAGCACTAAGGAGGTGTGTGACGTGTGGCAACGCCCTGACTGCCTGGAAAGTGTGGAGCTTTCTAGACTCCTGCTGCATCTGGGCTGGCAAGGGGGTCAGGGAGAGCAGCAGGGGCATAGCCCAAGGCATGATGTGCAGCCTCCAGGATGAGAGGGTGCCCATGGCTGCCAGAGACCAGGCTGTCCACGCCAGTCAGCACCAGCAGAGAGGAGCTTTAAGAGACCTCACGGCCAAACACCACATGAATTTTAATTTGATTCTCTAGTGGGGAAACAGCTATAAGAGGATACTTTTGAAACAAAAGTCCTGCCAAGAAGATTTCGAAAGACAAATTTGCAAAGATCAGTGTTGTAAATGATTTCTGCACCTCAGTTGTATGCTATATTACATTTATTTATTTAGGAATATTGAACCATCTTTGCATCCCTAGGATGAAATCAACTTTGTTACAGTGTATGCTTTTTTATGTGTTCTTGCATTTTCTTTGCATGTATTTTATTGAGAATTTTTGCATGTGTTTTTATCAAGGAAGTGATCTATAGTTTTCTATGCCATGGAGTAGTCTAAGGCCCATTGGTACAAGCTCTACTTTAAACGTCTGGTGATGGGGAATCTGCCCAGTACAGACGTATCTTTCTGAGATCCTCTTGATTATTACTTGAATCTCATTATTTGTGAGTCAATTCTTTATATCCTTTTGATTTAAAGTTACTTTATATTTCTAAGAATGTATCCATTTCTTAGGGATTTTCTAGTTTTTTAAGAAAATTATTATTTTTAATTTTATGTGTATGAGTGTATTGCTTACATGTAAGTGTGACTGTGATGTGCAATCCCTGGGGAGGCCAGAGGAGGGTGTCAGGTTCCCCTGGAACTGTAGCTATGGATAGTTGTTAGCTCTCATGTGAGTGCTAGGACTGGAACCCTGACCCTCCGTAAGAACACCAACTGAGATATCTCTCCAGTCCCTGATTTTCTAGTTTTTAGAAAATAGATCCTCAGATTATTCCATGATGATCCTCTGGAATCCTCTGTAGTGTTTAATCTCTAATTTACTAATTTGGGTCTTCTGCCTTTCTTTTAGTTTGATTAAGTGTTTGTCCATCTTACATTTTCAAAGACACAATTCTCTGTCTCACTGGTTCTTCGTATGGTTCTTTTTTCCCCATTTCGTTAATTTCTGTGCTGATCTTTTTTATTTCTTTCTGACCACTGCTTTTTGGATTGGCTTGTTCTTGGTTTTCAAAACCGTTGAAATATATAACTTATTTATTTAAGCTCTCTCTGGGTTTTAGTGTAAACACCCATAGCTATAAACTGTCCTCTTGTAACTGATTTTTTATATACCCAGGGTTCTGACAAGTTATGTTCTTATTTTCATTTCCTCCTATAATTTTTAGTGTCCTTGATTTCCCAATGACCTACTGTTCATTCAAGAATATATTGTTCATCCTTCATATGTTTGCATAGCTTCTGTGGTTTCTTTTGCTATTGATGTGTAGTTTCATTACACCAGCATCTTATATCTGAAGGAATTATTGAAATCCCTTTGTATTTATTAATACTTACTGTATGAAGTAAATCCTTAGAAGATATTCCATGGGCTGCTAAGGAGACTGTTTTCTGAAGCTCTTGGGTAGACCATTCTATAAATGTGTGTCAGGTCCATGTGATCTATGTTTAGCTCTCAAGTTGACTTGTTGAGTTTTAACCTAGATGATCGGTCTATTGATGAGGGTAGGATATTGAAGTCACTTTTTATTATTATATCAAGACCCACATGTCTTTAATGTATTTCAGCTTTTGTTTCATGAAATTGAGAGCCCCAATATCTAGTTCACATAGCTTCTTGATGGATTGTTCCCTTTATTAATATGCATTAGGTTTATATCTTCTAATTAATTTTGTCTTAGATCCTTTTTTATTAGTTATCAAAATAGTTATAGCAGATGTTTTTAGCCTCTGTCTGAGAAATTCTTTCCCTTCACTCTCAGTCTGTTAATGTCTTTGCCAGTGAGGTGTGTTCTTTGGAGACAGCAGATACTTAGATTTTTTTTTTTAATCACATAAGCTATTCTTTGTCTTTAAATTGAAGAGTTAAGACCATTTACACTTAGGGTTATTATTCCAAGAGGCCTTTGTTGGCTCTTTTCTGGTTGGTTGGATTATTTTTGTTCTTCCTTTGTCTCTTATTCATATTGGCAGTTTACTGGTTTACTCTGTAGGATGTGATGAGCTCCCTCTCCCTGCAACGAGGTTTTTTTTTTTTTTCATGTGTTCTTGTTACTGAGACTCTTCTTCTGTGTTTAGGATTTCTTCAAGTATTTTCTATAAAATTGGCTTGCTAGTCACAATTGCTTTAGTTGTGCTGGTCTTAAAAACATCTTTATCTCTCTGCCAATTTTAACAGGTATCTTTGCTGGTTATACCAGTCTGTATTGACAATTACTTGCTTTGTCTTGAAATGCATTGTTCTATGCTTTCCTGGCTTTTAGGGTTTCTGTTGAGAAGCTTGACATTATTCTGATGACTTTTCCTTGATAAATCAGTCATAATTTTCCCCTTAAACTCTGGTATTTTTCCTTTGCTTTATGTTTTTGACATCTTGACTGTAATATGTCACAGAGAGGTTTTTCCCTGCTCGTATCTAGTTGAGGTTTTAACCCCCGCTAGTGTTTGGGTAACATGTCTCTGCTGTCATTTCACTAAATCTGTTTTCTGTACCTTTACTTTTATCTCAGCTCCTTCCACCCCATGAAATCTTGAGTTTGATTTCCTGGTCATTCTCCACAGTTCTGGAATTGAACTTTGATCATTTATTCATTATTTTCTTTACTGATGCCAGGATGTCCTGTTTCACTTTGATAATCCCTGATAATCTTTCTTGTGCTAGGTAGAGTCTCTTAGTGATGCTTTCTACTTCATTTGTCATTTGGTTCTTTTTTTTTCATTTCTAATATTTCTATTTGTTTCTTTTCAAGATTCTTATTTTCCTGATGCCTCTCTTCCTGGGGTTGCTGCCTTCTTCATCTGCAGTGCAGCTCTGTCACCTGTGTCAGCAGTTGTCACTGTAATTACTTTCTCCATTGCAGTGCAGCTCTGTCACCTGTGTCAGCAGTTGTCACCGTAATTACTTTCTCCATTGCAGTGCAGCTCTGTCACCTGTGTCAGCAGTTGTCACCGTAATTACTTTCTCCATTGCAGTGCAGCTCTTTCACCTGTGTCAGCAGTTGTCACCATAATTACTTTCTCCATGTCCTATACTCATTTCCTTATTTCCTTCACATGCTTGTTGGTATTTCCAGGAACTCACTGATCATTTTTACAAGTATGAGTTTTGAATTCTTCATTGGGAACATTACCCATGTCCCTTTGTTTGGGTTTATGGTTGAGGAGTTATATTTTTGGAGGAGTCGTTGCCTTTGTGTGTGTGTGTGTGTGTGTGTGTGTGTGTGTGTGTGCATGTGTGTGTGTGTTGCGTCTCTGTGCTGCATTTTGCACATCTGATCATTTGGGTATCTCTTCTGGTTTTTCTTGGGAATCTTCTTAATAAGCAGCCTAATATTGAGGGCTCATTTATTACAACTCAGAGAGTAGAAAACAAATTAAAGTAACAGCAACAACACCCAACTGAACAAGTATAGGAATATACTTAACAACGTCTTAAATCCTGTTAGTTTGCCACCAGTGAGCATAGAACAGAAAATAGCAACAAAAACTTGTACACACTATGAAGTTAAAAATCATTCAGGGTGCATGTAGAAATAGTACATGAATGAAATAAAGGAAGGGGTCAGGGAAAGGAAAGAGCAGAGGAGATGTGAGGTTTGGGAAAGAGGAGGTGGATCGCTGTGAGTTCAAGGCCAGCCTGGTCTACAGAGCAAGCTCCAGGACAGCTGGGACTAAAGGGAGACCCTGCCTCAAAAAGACAAAAAAAAAAAAAAAAGGAAAGAGGAGGAGTGGAAAATAATGTTCTGAGGGGAAAAGGAAAGAGGTAGAGGTGAAGATAAAAAAGAAAGAAGATTGTCCAATAACAGAAATGTGTGTAGACAAAATTAGATAAAGGTAAGAAGGAGAAGATAACATTAAAATCTGTTTTTAAAACAAGTCAAAAATACCACCAAAAGTATAACAAAAAAGAGAAACACAAAGGGCCCAAAGAAAACACAAAGCAAACCAGAATGATCTGTAGTGGCTTGAGTTGGCCTCTAAGCTGGAGCCTGCTGTGTGGGTGTGGGGACTGGACATGCAGCTCCTGTCTTCCTTTGATTAAGGCTGCTGCTGAGCTCCTACTGCACAAGTATCAACTGACCAACAGAGTGGTCTCCACTCAAGGAGCTTCTCGTATTTATACGCTAACAGCCTCTGTTGGCCATAGTAATTTTGTTGTTCTCCTACCCTCCTGAGACTCCCCAGTTTGTATTCACTGGAGTGGCTGATGTTTTAGCTGGCAAGTGTCTCCCAAATATGTTGAGAATAAGTAAAGAAGACACAGCACTGTAAAGGGAGATTTGCCTCTGTACTTTTAAAACACACTCAGCATCCCTCTCCCTCCCGAGAAGATCAGGTAGTCCACTGGATCTTGAGGTTTGTTAGTTCTGAGTCATGAACCTCAAGGCAGATAGGTCAGTCTAGAGCGGATCCACCTGCTTACTTCCATGTAATCCACCTCTGGCTTAAGGCCACCAGATCCCAGTTACTCTCGGGTAATGAAGTCAGCTCCTTCTGAGAAACCAATGGCAGGGCCTCCTCCCTCTGTATGCTTGCCTTCTCTAGCCAAGCCTCCTGCCCCTGTCCTTTTCATCTTGTGAATGCACCTTTCAAAGGTAGATGCACTTTTTTATTTTTTAATTTAATTTTTAAGCCAGGTGTGGTGGCACACACCTTTAATCTCAGCTCTCAAGAGGAAGAGATAGATGAATTGCTGTGAGTTTGAGGCCAAACTAGTGTAAATCAATGAGTTCCAGGCTAGCCAGGGTTACATAGTGAGGCCTTATCACACACACAGAAAAAAATAGAACCAAACAAATTTAAATTTTAAATAAAATAAGTTCATTGTTCTTTTGTGTGCAGGTTTATATGTTCTGACAAAATGCATAAATTCATGTAACTATTGTCATAGGATACAGAAGCAGCTCCGCCCTCTTCCCCATATTCCATCACAGTGCTTCCTTCCAGAATGCACTTTAACCAGCACTCCGCTCTTGCCTTTCCTAGGCCATCCTGTAAATGGAATGATATAATGTGTGCTATCTTGTGCCGTTTCTTGCACTTACCATAGAGCACCTGCACTTTGTTCATGTTATCACATTTATCATCCATCGTCTGTTCCTTTGGTTGTTGGGTAGTGTGTTATTCCTTGTGTATTTATCCATTCTGTAGAAGAGAAATATTTTGGTATTTTTCTGTCTTTGTGGTTTTTGAATACAGCTGTTATAAATGTTTATGCATGGATTTTCCTATGATTATATGTTTTCATTTCAGCTGGGTAAGTACGTAAGAATGGGATTGTCAGGTTACATATAAGAAAACATTTGGCCATATAACAAGCTCCCAATGGCTGCAGTAAACGTCCACACTGGCTATGCATTTCATGTTCCCATTAGCAGTGTACGGCCTTCAGTTGAAAAAGCAAAGAGGACGGCTGATGGTGGGAAGTAAGCTGTTTGATGAGAAGGTGTGCTCACCTTGAGATTGGATGGACCAAGGGGAAGGGGGCACAGGGCAGGCCGGAGGAGACCTCCTAAGAGCCTAGTTTTACAGTCAGTCATGGAGATTGTGACTCTGGCTATTGAAGGCATATTGTTAGCAGCCAGGACAGTGTAGCTAGTCGTAGGCTTCTGTGGGGTTTCTCAGCCTATGGGAGTGCCTCAGATATAGGAATGTCATCAGGAAACTTGATAGATCACAGTGTAAACTTTAACCCCTCCTGTGCCCTCGCAGGTCCTCACATACCCATCTTCCACAGTGAGGGACCTGCTGAGGTTTCAAATCAAGCATAGAAAAGGCTAGATTTGAAAACAGTGTTTTGTTTCCTACACATGGAGTTTAAATTTGTTGAAACTATCCTTCCCTCGAAATACAAGACATCTGGAGAGATGGCTCAGGAGTTAAGTTACTGGTAGGAGTGGTGGAGCACTTCTTTAATCCCAGTACTCAGGAAGCAGAGACAGAAAGATCTCTGCATGTTTGAAGCCAGCCTGATTTACATGGTGAGTTCCAGGCCAGCCAGGATATATATGGCTATATAGTAAGTTCCCATCTCAAAGTCAATAAATACAATTGATGAACTACCACTGATAGGTTGTGATTATCTGAGGGCTGTAGTTTACATTTGAGCTCATGTTTTATGCTGTATATTTCCTAGATTTTGACAAACTCAGGGTATTGTACTCCACACTTACGGTAGCATACAGAGTGTTTTTACCACCTTAGAAACCCTTCCGTGGTGTGCCTGCTGTCCTGCCTGTCCTTCTCCCTCTTTGAACCTTTGCACTATTGCTCCTTTTACACCCCTGAAGTCAGGTTCTTGGTTAATGAAGCTTGCAGTCTACTCGAGGAAAGTGCTTGGGTTAGGGTTCAGATGTGTGTGAATGTTTTCTCTCACACACTTAACTATGTAAACAGACATGTGAGTGCCTTTAAAAACTTTTGTATCACTGGATGAAGACTACTGTTTTGAATGCCTGGTGCTCAGCCTGCATTGTGATTCTGGGAGGTTGTAGCAGCTTTAGTAAGTGGTGCTGGGCTGGAGAAAGTAGGGGTGTCCTTGGGGTGCATCACTGGCTGCTTCTTATCTCACTCTGCTTCCTGGCCTGCTACAGTGTGAACTCAACTGTCCTACCAACCATTCCACCATAACCACCTACCATGATGGATCCAATCCTCTGAAAGCAGAACTAAAATGACAGCTTGCTCATTTAAATGATCTATATTAGGTAATTTCACAACATAAAAGTAATTCAGAAATGGTTTCTGACACTCATATCTGTGACTAAATCTGACTTTGTGGTTCTGTTTTAAATTTTTACTTATTTTTATTTCATATACCTGAGGTTTGGGCTCCATGCTAGGATACCTATGATGTGTAGTGCCCATAAAGGCCAGAAGAAGGCGCTAGATCCCCTGGAACTGGAGTTGCAGGTAATTGTTAGCCACCATGTGGGTGCTGGGAACTGAACCCCGGTCCTCTTTAAGAACAACTGGTGTTCTTTTTTTTTTTTTTTTTTTTGGTCTTTTCGAGACAGGGTCTCCCTGTAGCTCCAGCTGTCCTGGAACTCACTCTGTAGACCAGGCTGGCCTTGAACTCACAAAGATCCACCTGCCTCTGCCTCCCAAGTGCTAGGATTAAAGGCGTGCACCACCATGCCCGGCCTCAACTGCTGAGCCATTTCTCCAGCCCCAACTGTGTGATGGATTCGTAAGCCTGGTTTTCAAGAGGAATTTGGAAACAGGCTAGAGAAGCCTAGAATACTGAAAGTATTTAATGAATAAAGAGTTTAATGGGCGATTCCTGTGGGAAGTCAGAAAGCCAAAGTACTGTAGAAATTCAGCACTGACGACTACATTCCCAAGACCGCAGATGGGATCAGGAGCTCTACTGGGAATTAGAATAGAGGCCATTTCTGTTACATTCTGGCAAAGAATTTGTCTTCATTTTATCCATGTCCTGAAGTTTTGTGGGAGGCTGAATTGAAAAGATGACTAAGTTCGGAGAGGACTTTCCAAGATAGCACAGCATTTGGGCTGCATCTGTGCAGGTTGGGGTAAGATTCAGGAACGGGAAACAGAGCCTAAGGATCAGAAAAGCATGCATTTGAAAACAAAAGGTTATAGGCAAGGCATGTGTGTGTGTGTGTGTGTGTGTGTGTGTGTGTGTGTGTGTGTAGTGTAAAGAGATTTGTGCTTTAAAGAGAAGCCCACCATTCTACATTAGGACAGTAGAACGTTGACCTGACCCCACCATCTCAGCTTTGAGTATAAAACTAGAAACTCACTTGAAAGACTGAAGAAGCTGGGAGCCATCGTGGCATCCAGCTTGCCCAGGGCCATGCGCAGAAGTGCCCCCTGGGGTTATGCCATCCAAGTAATCAGAGGCCACTGTAGCTGTGATCCAAGGGGGCCTGGCTGCTGCTCAAGCTTGTGGCAAAACTTGGCACCATCCATGTGATACTGGTTTTATAGGCACATGGAATGCAAGAGATTTGAGTTAATGCAGGCTTCTACCTAGATTTTTCAGGGATACCTATGAGGCCAGGTGGTGTGGACATCTGCCAAGGAAAGCTGCAGCCACCAGTAGAGCCAGCCAAAGAGATGCCATATGGCTGTCAACCAGAAGGCCACGGGGTGGGGCTGCCCGAGTGCCCTTGCTTCCAGATGCAGAGCTTCAGGATGTAGTTCTTGCCGGCCAGATTTCAGATAGCTTTGTTCTGTCTGCCCATTTCACCCTTTCAGAATAGCAGTGTTTACTGTGTTCCATGGTGTAGTGGAAATGTAGCGTTTTCTTTTTTATTTTATAGGGACTCACAGCTGAGTTTGCCTTGAGTCTCAGAAGACTGAATTTGGGCTTTGGAACAATGTTGGGGCTCGTAAGACTTTGGGGACCTTTGGAGGTGCAGTGAATTCATTTGCATTTTGAGATAGCAAACACCTTGGAAGGCCATTTCTGTACTATGGTGGACCGAATATGAAATGTCACGCATACACACTCACATTTTGAATACTTGGTCTCAAGACACTAACACCACAATTTGTGGAAATTGTATAAAACTTAAGGTGGGTCTAGCTGGAGAATAGTCACCAGGACTGGGTTGTTGGAGGCGGTGAGTTACCCGCAGCCACCTCCTGTCTTCCATTCTACTTCCTGGTCAGCTGTGATATAAATCGAGCTGCTTTGCTCTTCTTTCCCCACCAGGATGGACTGAACCCTCAGAAACTATGAGCCTGAAATAAGCTTCTCCTCCTTTGAGTTGTCTGTCATATAGTTGAGTCACAGCAATGGAAGAGTGACTGATGATGGCAGCACTGAACACAAAGGACGTTGAGGGGCAGTCAGAGGCCCAAGGCCAGGGACCCCCTTAGGAGGGGTCTTGGAGAAGACATCTTGGTGACTATGATGCAGCCCTCACTAGAGCAGTTCCATTTCTAAAGATAAGGTATTGCTTCTAGAACATTCAGAAACCTTCATTGTTTTTGTTCATGACAGCCCAAGTGATGAAACAGTGATTTTTAATAGAACTGGGGATACGATAAATCAGACACGGTCCCTGCCTGGTTGTATGCCAGCTTTCAAGTCCTGCTGATTTAAAGAATAAATTTGATGAATCAATAGCAGATTAAATCAATATGAAGTTGAAAGAAGCTTGTGTGTAGGGCAGGTCAGGGAAGGAGCCTGTTTGATGTGTGGAGGTTTGAATACTGCCGTCACAGGCCCACCTCTGGAAACCACTCAGTTTGAAGCTTGGACACACTCTTTGGCACATAAGGGGCTTGCAGACCTTCATACAGCTTGGCTCACACTCATAGGTTGTACAAGCTCCCAGAACTACAGAAACTACTTTCTCCTCTCTGTGGTTCTATGTGCTAGAAAGCCAGGTGCCACTCCAGCGCCTTTCATGGAGGAGCCTTGGCCACCCCAGTGCTCTGTCACTCTCTGTTCCTGCACAGGAACCTTCCTCTACACCACGGCTCACTTTCTTCAGCTGGACAGTGTCTGAGTCAATGGTTCCTTCAGCTATCGTGTCAGCATTTCCCAAGGGTCTGCGGGCTGGCACTGTGCTGCATGCTGGGGTACAGTGGTGATCAAAGCAGTTACGGATGATGTAGAGTGAACCTGTGGAATGGGTAGACCACTGTTTGAATCTTGAACCCCACCTGCCCACCAGCCCAGTGCCCAAAGCTGTACTTTAAAATAACACATAGTGCATACAAGTATCAATAAAAATGATTGTGCATTTTAGCTGAAACAGAAAAGCAATTAACTGTGCTGTGAAAGAAAACAGCTTGTGGATTGAAAGGATTTATAACCAAGGATGAAATATGACCTAGAATGCTTACATTATACTTCTGCAGGCACTGCAGACAAGCGCCAAGCTGCTGGGAACCCCATTACTGTGACAAGAGTCGGAGAAGCATTGCTGTTTCAAACAGTTCTCATTTCCTAAGTGCACAGTAATGGGGAAGTCTAGATCTTGCTACATCTTATCTTAATTATCCTTGCAACATGGTTGATGCATTTCAGTCAGAAACTGTTATTACTATTACAGTTAAAGTTGGAAGAGTTAAGCCTCACTGTGCTGTTATGCTTACCAGGGCTCTTAATCAACTTTATTGGTGGAGTAACTCACATACAATAAAGAGGGTCCACTTCAAAAGTTTTGTTTGATGGATATTCTATCACTCCAATGATTTCCCACATCCCCCTGCAGTTGTCCTACTGACCAGCACATCCTGTCACTGTGTGTGTGTGAGACAATACAGAGAATTATCACTTATTCTAGAAATCCTTATCAATGGAATAACACTGCTTATAGTCTCTGTATCTGACTATTTTTATTCATCATGAAGTTTTGGAAATCCATCTATGTCACTATGTGCACTTCATTTATAGTCTAAGTAGCCTATGACTTTAAATGAACATACCGTGGCTCTCACATCCCTTTACCCACACTGAGCATCTTGGCTATGCTCTCTTGCACTGCTGTGAATGTGGCTGCGTAGAACACATGCGTTCCTTTCCATGTGCCTGTGTCTTCATTTCTCTTGAGTAGATACTTCAGAATGAAGTTGCTATGCCTTATGGGAAGTTTATGACTAACTCCATAAGAAATTGCCAAACTGCTTTCCCAAGTGATTTTAGCACTTTACACTTCTGGTCAACATGGTGGAGAGTTCTGTGTGTGTCCACCCTTGCCAGTGTTTGCTCTCATCTTTGTCATTTGTTTGTTTGGGTGTTAGCCATTCTTGTGGGTATGCGGTAATGTCTCCTTGTGGTTTTATTTTACATTTCCTTGGTGACGAAGGATGTTGAATACTTTTTTCATATTCTCATTAGCATTTTATATATTGTAAACATTCTCCCCAAAACATCATTGCCATTTACACTGTTATCTTTTCATAATTGAGTTATGTGTTCTTCGTGTGCTATATTAACAAGGCCAGGGTCGAGAGTAGACATTGCTGCCATTTCCCCCCAGTCTGTGGTTTGCCTTTTCATTAACTTGATGTTATATTCGAAAAAAAGTTGTTAATTTTTAGTAAAGTCTTTGGGTGAGAGTCATTCTTCCTGGGATGGTGGAGCCTCAGTGTAGCTCCGACTAGTATTTCTTTGGTGGTTAAGAATGATGAACACTTTTTTTGTATTTACTCTTTATATGAAAAGTATATTGTTGAAGATTTTTGCAGGTCTGTTCATTAAAGATCCTGGTTTATGGCCTTTCTTTTTTTGGTTCTGTCCTTATCTGGATGATTCTAGCTTGGTAGAATGAATTTGAAAGGGGCCTTCCTTTTCTGTTTTGCAGAATAACTTGAGGAGCTCTGATATTCTTTTAAACTCTAGTGGAATTCAATAGTTACTGTCTGATCCTGTGATTTTCTCATTGTTAGACAGCTATTATAGCTTCAATCTCATTGTCTGTGACTAATATGTTTGAGTGTTTGCATCCTATTGGTTAAGTTTTGGTAGGTCAGATAGATCTAGAAGTTTATCTATTCAAGATTTTCTAATTTATTCTAGTGTAATTTTTCAAAATATTCCTTAGTGAACTTCTGGATTTTTATATATCTATTACCTCCTTTTTCATCTTTGTTTTTTATATATTTATTTTATCTGTATGCATGTTATGCCTGCATGTATGTAAGTGCACCCATATCATGCAGTGCCTGCAGAGAACGGAAAAGGGCATTGGGTCCCCAGGAACTGGAGTTACTGATGGTTGTTAGATGCCACGTGGGTGCTGGGATTTAAACCCAGGTCTTCTGCAAGAACAGCCAGTATTCTTAATGGCCGAGCCATCTCTCTAGCCCCTCATCTTTGATTTTTATTTATCTGGATCTTCTCTATTACTCTGGCTGAGGGTCTGCCAGTCTTCAAAGAGACTTTCAAAGAACCAACCCTTATTTCATTGATACTTTGTATTATTCTTTTAGTTTCCATTAAAATAATTTCCACTCTGATTTTTAAAATTTCTTTCCTTCCACTAACTTTGGGTTTGGTTTGTTCCAGCTTTTCTCAGACTCCTGACACATCCTTGGGTTATTTATCTGAGATTGTACCAATTTTTTTTTTCTTGTTCTCTTTTCATCAGATTTTCTTATCAGACTAATATGACCCTCGTAAATGTTACTGCTTCCTTTTTCAAAGAGATTAAATAGGGGCTGGAGAGATGGCCTAGCAATTAAGATCGCTGACTGCTCTTGCAGAGGACTTGGGTTCGATCCCCAGCATCCACATAGCGGCTGAGAACCGTCTGTAACTCCAGTTCCAGGAGAACTCCAGTTCCAGGGGAATCTGACACCCTTTTCTGACCTCCGCAGCATTGCATGACATGGGTGCACAAACCTACATGCAGACAGTATATTCATACACATAAATAAATAAAATAAAATAAACAAAGAGATTATATAGGATTAGTATCATTGTTCTTTAAGTGTTTCATATGATTTTCCAATAAAACATCTGGGCCCAAGAATATTTTTAATTATGAGTTAAATATTTTTTTTTTTTTTGGTCTTTTTGAGACAGGGTCTCCATGTAGCCCCAGCTGTCCTGGAACTCACTCTGTAGACCAGGCTGGCCTTGAACTCACAAAGATCCGCCTGCCTCTGCCTCCTGAGTGCTAGGATCAAAGGCATGCACCACCACGCCAGGCATGAGTTAAATATCTTTAATGGGTAAAGAAACCTATTTCATTTCTTCTCGTGTCAGGCGTGGTTTGACTGCTTCTTTGTTCTGAGATTGGGTCTCATGAATGTTGCCTATGCTGTCTTGAACTCGGTGCTATCCAGGTTAGTTTTATTGTCGAGTTGGCACAACTGAGAGACACCTGGGAAGAAGGAACCTCAGCTCAAGAACTGGCTACATCCAGCTGGCCTGTGGACATGTCTGTGAGGAATTGTCTTGACTGGTGATTGGTGCAGGAGGACGCAGATGGTCAGCACCATCCCTAGGCAGGGAGACCTGGGATGTATTTGCAGGGAGGGAGCCAGTGAGCAGCTTCCCTCCATGGTCTCTGTATATGCAGGAGGGAGCCAGTGAGCAGCTTCCCTCCATGGTCTCTGTATATGCAGGAGGGAGCCAGTGAGCAGCATCCCTCCATGGTCTCTGTATATGCAGGGAGCCAGTGAGCAACGTCCTTCCATGGTCTCTGTATATGCAGGGAGCCAGTGAGCAGCGTCCCTCCATGGTCTCTTCTTCAGTTCCTGCCCTGACTTCCTTCAGTGACCTGCAAACATAAGCTGAAATAAACCCTTTCCTCCCCGAGATCCTTCCCCTCAGCCAGCAAGCAGTTAAGATGTCAGGCACGCACCATCGTGCCTGGATCTCCCATGTCAGTTTTTCGTTTTGGGTAGCTTGTTCTCTTAAGCAATGATATTAAGTTTGTTTATTGTAGAAATTTTCCATATGCTGATCATCTTCCCACTTTTATTCACTATCATAGAATTGTGCCTATTTTCTTTGCTGTTCTTTTGGTGACATTTCCAAATGGATATGAAAAATAGATGGAATCCCCAGCCTCCCATCTCCCATCTGTCTGGGCATTCTTTTTAACCATTTTACAAAGCACTTTATAATGTTCCCAGTTCCTGATACCACACTGCCACTTACTTGCTTATGACTCCACATAAATTGTTAAACTTCTCTACACCTTAGCTTCTTAGAATACAGATAATAGTAGTACCTGCTTTTAAGGTGCGATAGTTAACCTCCACTGTTAGCTTGACTGGATTTAGAATCATCCGGGGGACACACTTCTGGGTGTGTCTCTGAGGGCATGTCCAGAGAGGACTGACCAAGGAGGGAAGACCCACCCTGAACATGCAGGGCATCATCCCTGGGTCTGGCATCTTGGACTGAATTTAAAAGGAAAGGGGAAAGCCGGCTGAGCAGCAGTGTTCCCCTCTCTCTTTCTGGTTTGTGGAGTTGTAAGCGAGCAGCTGTCTGACAGTCCTGCCGTGGAGCCTTGCACAATCACGGCTCCCTAAACCAAGAGGCAGAACAAGAGCTTTAACCCTTAAAATGCTGTTGTCAGGTCAGGTAATGACCTGCAATGAGACAGTAACTAATACAGAGGTCTAGGAAAGTGTGTGTGTGTGTGTGTGTGTGTGTGTGTGGCATTGTGGGTGGGTATCAAGTTCATAGAGTAATGGAGTATATATGTGTATGTCATGTGTGTATCCATGTGGTGTATGGTGTGTGTGTGTGTGTGACATGGTGGGTGGGTATCAAGCTCATAGAGTAATGGAGTATATATGTGTATGTCATGTGTGTATCCATGTGGTGTATGGTGTGTGTGTGTGTGTGTGTGTGTGTGTGACATGGTGGGTGGGTATCAAGCTCATAGAGTAATGGAGTATATATGTGTATGTCATGTGTGTGTCCATGTGGTGTATGGTGTGTGTGTGTGTGTGACATGGTGGGTGGGTATCAAGCTCATAGAGTAATGGAGTATATATGTGTATGTCATGTGTGTGTCCATGTGATGTATGGGGTGTGTGTGTGTGTGTGATGTGGCAGGTGGGGTATTACATGTGTAGAATGATGTGGAGGGCATCATCTGTGGATGTGGTGTGATGTATGTGTGTCTCTGTGCATGTCTGTATAGCCACAGTGCAGTGATGAGGGTCCCAGTTTGAGCGTTCTTGCTCCTTCCACAAAAGTCAGTGGTTGCTAGTGGAAGCACATGTGCCAGAATTCTGGGAGAGGCTAAATCATTCTTACCATTGTGCCCTGGAACTGGAGTCACAGACGGTTGATAGCTGCTGTGTGGTTGCTGGAAATTGAACCCAGGTCCTCTGCAAGAGCTCTTAACCACTGAGCCATCTCTGATGCCCCTGCAACACAACCGCTGGACACCTGTTAGAGTGCCCACCCTGCAGCCCTTGCCATGAGATCCCGTCCAATGGAGACTATGGTGCCACAGGATCCTTATTAGCATCCCACAAGTGAATCTCTTGAAAGATGTCAGCCAGATGCACTGTGAGATGCTGTTCTAGGGGCTGGAGAGATAGCTCAGCAGTTAAGAACACTTGACTGTTCTTGCAGAGGACACAGGATCAATTCCCAGCACCTACATGGTGGCTCACAACCATCTGTAACTCCAGTTCCAGTGGATCTGAAGCCCTCTTCTGATCCCTGCAGGCACAACACGGTACACCCAGCTACATGCAAGCAATACACTAATACACATTAAATAAAAGTAATAAAGTAAAAAATTAAAACCAAAATGGCCCCTTGGCAGTGGTGATGTTACTGCCTCCCCTTTTATGTGCAGTAAGCTCAGACAGTGGGAAGGTCTGGCTCCTTCTTCCCACACGTCTTTGTCAATTGTCTGTCGCTAGCTCTATGTCACTCAATGAAAGAATTGCAGAGAAGCTTCAGCAATTATTTCAAGGCTGCCCAAATCTGTTGTCATAGAAATTGGGGGCCTGGTGTGCTCAGTAGTCAGTCCTTAACTCCTGAGACCCCAGGCATACACCAGAGAGTCCTCCCCAGGGCAATGCTGAACCCAGGAGTTGGTTCGCTTTCCATCTGACATTGATCTCCTTGCAGTTGATCCTGCTCTAGAATGGAAAAGTGTGTGCTGAACATGGGACCCATAGGAAGCACACAGTTGTCCTACAGTGAGATACACACACACACACACACACACACACACACACACACACTCCTGAGTAAGTTGATGAACATGGGGTCCCTAGGAAACATTCGCCATTCTGTATTAATTCTGACATGCATAGTTTGCTGTCTGCTCAGAGGTGCTGTGTGCCATGTTAGTCGTTGTGTTGAGGTCAGTCCTTTAGCTCTCTTTATTTCCTTTGATCTCTGAGCTTATTTCAGGTGTGTTCAGAGTAGTGCTCTTCCTTAGATCCAGCATTAGCTAGTTTTGCTTTTGGCAGCTTAACCTAGTTCCCATTAAACACCATCCACAAATTGAGATAATGGTGGTGCTAGCCTTTGTCAGCTTACAGAGCTGTGATTACTATTGGGTGCCTGGTCCTGGTATGGTAGGGATGGCTCTGAGCAAGAACTACAGTAATGAACACTAGAGGGCCTTGAGCATATGTGCTGACTATATTTTATTTACAGGGGCCAGGTATCCCTGTCCCAAGGACGTCCTCAGGTGCACAGGCTGGGTATCCCCATCCCGAGGACATCCTCAGGTGCACGGGCCAGATGTCCCCTTCCTGAGGACATCCCCAGGTGCACAGGCCAGATGTCCCCTTCCTGAGGACATCCTCAGGTGCACAGGTCAAGCTGGTCCACCCCTCACTCTGTAGCACTGGCATCTTTGCTTGTATTTCATTCACTTGCACTTCTGAAGCCCCCCCCCCCAGTGGGCACCCACATTAGTGTGCACTCTGGGTCCTCTCTTTCTATACTCACAACCAGGAGCTCTGGACCTCCCATCATCCACTCAGATTCATGGTCAGCACATCCATGTTGCTGTGTATGACTCTGCTTCACCCCTTCTCCCAGTTGCAGATTCCCATCCGAATGGACCAGCATTTCCTCCTTCATTCCCCTACCGATGCCCAGTCTTGTGTTGCCAGAGCAGCCTCAGTATGCACAGTCTTCTGTGTGGTTCTGTAGCTGTGGAGGGGCTCATCTTTGAGACATAGAGGAAATGCTCAAAGGTTCTTAGCATCTTCAAGGTAAACCTCTGGGTAGTATAAAACTTTTGAAGGCTTAAAATATTCATATTTTATCTAAAAGATGACATTCAAAATGCAGTTGAGATTATCATTAATTATGAACCACGGTGTTTGTGAGTCTATTTTTGAGTATCCTTTTCCTTTTCTCCTGATGACACTGCAGGTGCGGGTGGCTTTCTGCACCTGCTGAGCGCCAGGTTGCCAGGGAGAGAGCCAACTAAGTTGTCTAAGGAGTGGGCAAAGTGCTGCACATCGTTTCTATTTAAAGAAATTAAGTATTTCAGCATGTAGCAGTTATTTAAGTGGTTTTCTTTAATGTTAAATCGACTCTTTGCTTTTCCTCGTTCCAGTGGGTTACAGGCATTACACAGCCCTCTCCTTTGAAAACACAGCCCTCTGATTTGAATTTGCTTTAGACTAGCAGTCTAGTCTAAATGCCGAGTCCTCTAATGCAGAGAGGACATTGGAGACATGCTGCCTCTGTGCAGGACACCAGCACTCTTTAGGCTTCTTCACTGTCATGTCAGGACCTAGTGTACTAGTTTGCTTTCAATTGCTGACAAAACTCTCTGACCAAAACCATCTTGGGGAGGAAAGGGTATATTTGGCTTACATCTCCCAGGTTACAGTTCATTACTTAGGGAACCCAAGGTAGGAACCTGGAGGCAGGAGCCGAACCACAGGCCATAGAGGTACGTTGCTTACTGGCTTGCTCCCCTGGCCTGTGCTTAGCCTGCTTTCTTATACAAAACACAGCAACCTGCCCAGAGGTTGCAATACCCACAGTGGGCTGGGCCCTCTCACATCACTCAACAATCAAGAAAATACTCCACAGGCATGGCCACAGGCAGTCCAATGGAGCAAATTCCCCAACTGAGGCTCCCTCAAACCCAGGTGTATCAAGTTGATAACTAAAGCTATCCAGCACAACTGACCCCTTGTCAACTTGACACACAAACACATCACTTACTAAACCAGAAGCTTTCCAGGTCTCCAAGGTACGATGTCAATATTAATAACATAACATAAGACTGTACTACCTGGGGCTAGAGAGATAGCCTAGCGGTTAAGAGCGCCGACTGCTCTTGCAGAGGACCCGGGTTCGATCCCCAGCACCCACATGGCAGTTGAGAACCGTCTTTGACTCCAGTTCCAGGGGAATCCAACGCCCTCTTCTGACCTCCTCGGCATTGCATGACACGGGTGCACAAACCTACATGCACAGTACATTCATACACATAACAAAATAAATTAAAATTTTTTTAATTAAAAAAAAAAGACTGTACTACCTTAAAAATCCCACAGTCCTTAAAAAAAAAAATCCCAACACTTAAAAGTTCACAGTCTCTTTTAAAATTCTCTTTTAACTGTGGGCTCCTATAAAATCCAAAACAAGTACTATCTTATTTCAAAGGGAAGAATCAGGTACACCAAGCAGAGCCTAAGCAGCAGATAGCTCGAGGCTGGACACCTGGGACTCACTCCTGATTTGAACTCCGAAGGGTTCCAGCAGCTCCCCTTCTCTGACTCTGCCATCCACGGCCACACACCTCTTCTCAGGCCAGCTTCATTCCACACCTGCTGCTGTCCTCGATGGTCATCCCATGGTCCTGGCATCTCCAAAAAGCTGGAGTCTCTACTTAAACTGAGGCTGCACCTTCACCAGTGGGCTCTTCAGGCCTCTTTGGGTGCAAAGCCTCAGATTCTCTCCATGACCCCTCCAGTATTGGGGTCTTCACTTCAACTGAGGCTGTACTTTGACCATTGGCCTTTTCCTGACCTCTCACAATGCCAGACCTCAGCTGCTCTCTGTGACCCCTTCACTTTTTTTTTAATTTTTTAATTTATTTTTGTATGTATATGAGTGTACTGTCTGCATGTAGGTTTGTGCACCCGTGTCATGCAATGCCTCAGAAGTCAGAAGAGGGTCTCGGGTTCCCCTGGAACTGGAGTTCTCCTGGAATTGGAGTTACAGACGGTTCTTAGCCGCCATGTGGGTGCTGGGGATCAAACCCAGGTCCTCTGCAAGAGCAGTCGGTGCTCTTAACTGCTAGGCTATCTCTCCAGACCCCACTCTTTTTTTCTGGTATTTTTTTGAGACAGGGTCTCCCTTTAGTCCCAGCTGACCTAGAGCTCACTCTGTAGACCAGGATGGCCTTGAACTCACAGATATCTGCCTGCTTCTGCCTCCCGAGTGCTAGGATTAAAGGCGTGCACCACCATGCCCGGCTCCCTTCACTCTTTCAACACCAGAACCATGCAGGAGACTCTGTCACATTACCAAGTCCTGCTTCCAGCTTGAGATAGAGGCTCAGGCCCCCTCTGGACCACAGCGTCTGTGTACAGACCCCAAGGAAATATCTCCTAGAAGATTTCGCCAGTCATGCTGGTCTCTTGTTACCTACAGGTGATTTTTCAGCCCCAGCTAACCAGCATCAATTGTCCCAGAAAAGCAAAGATTTCACTTCAGTTTCTGGTCTCTTAATTGTAGCTTATTCTTCAACCCCAGCTAACTAGAACCTACAGATTCTCAATTGAGAATATCACACAAACAGCCCTAATAGTCTCCCTTTGAAGCTTCACAAGCCAGGCCTCCATCATCTACACCTCTTTTAGCATAACTGTTCCAAGCTCTACAGCAACAAACTAAGCACTCAATGGCTTTTGTAGTTCAAAGTTCCAAATAGTTCCACAATTCTCCCCAAAACAACTGTATCAGGTCTGTCACAACAAAACCCCTTGACCGTGGCACCAGTTTACATTCCAGTTTGCTTTCTCCTCCTCCTCTCCCTCCTCCTCCCTCCTCCCCCCTTTCTCCCTCTTCCTCCTTTCTCCTTTTCCTCCCTCCTCCTCTTTTGTCTTTTTGAGATGGGGTCTCCCTGCAGCCCCAGCTGGCCTGGAACTCGCTATGTAGACCAGGCTGGGCTGGAACTCACAGAGATCCACCTGCCTCTGCCTTCCAAGTGCTAGGATTAAAGGTGTGCACCACCACACCCAGCCTCTAGTTTGCTTTCAATTGCTGTGACAAAACACTCCAACCAGTACCAACTTGGGGAGGGAAGGGTTTATCTGGCTTACATCTTTTGGGTAGCAGTTCATCACTGTGAGCCCAGGGCAGGAACTTAGAGGCAGGAGTTAAAGCACAGACCATGAAGGAACACTGCTCACTGGCTTGCTCCTCTAGCCTATGCTCAGCCCGCTTTCTTATACAACACAGAGCTATCTCCCCAGGGGTGTTACAGCCACAGTGGGCTGGGCCCTCCCCCCGCACAGACATGGCCACAGGCCAGTCCAATGGAGGCAATTCCCCCATCAGGCTCCTTCATCCGAGTGTCAAGTTGATAACTAAACCTATCCAGCACTCCTAAGATCAGTGTATGGCACAAAATAATAAATAAATACATAAATACATAAATACATAAATAAATAAATTCTGTATGCAGATGGCCACTGTTAGATTGAAGACAGAAAAATAAAGCTGAGGAGATGGCTCAGTAGGTAAAGCACTTGCCCTCACAAGTATAGAGACCCGAGTTCTGTCACCAGAGCCCACGTAAAAAGTCCAGGTTTGTGCTTCTAACTCCAGCACTGAAGAGGTAGAGACCAGCGGGTCCCTGGGGCTCCCTGGCCATCCAACGTAGACCCCATCTCAAGACAGAAAGGTAGACTGGTGAAGGATTGGTGACCAAAAGGTGATTTAAGCTTAAGTCTCCTCCTGTTCTTACTGCTGATAACATTATACAGCTCACAAGAAAGCTATTGGAGATTAATCTAATGTCCCTCAAGATTCCTGGATAATCTATGTACATGTGATGTATTTCTCTTGTTGTGGGAGTGCTGGAGGAGTCTCTTTCAAACTTTCTAGCAATAGTCTATAACAAATGTGTGCATGTGAGTGACCTCATGATACCTTCCTTCTGATTTGATCCAAAGATGCACCAGTGACTCTCAAGTATTTGTGTGCTTTAGAAGCCTCAGGTCTGAAATAACTTGAAAGAATAAATAGAATTTCAAATAGTTTGGTTAGAAGGCTAGATATTCTGGTTTTCAGAAATTTGCAATATAAGTAAATTTTGTTTTAATTGTTAGCGATAGTACAGAGAAACTGTTTAAAACTAACCCATTTGAGTTAAAATATTTTTACATTGATTACGTGTATGTATGTGGAGGTCAGCTCTCCGGCTACCACTTGGGTCTCTGGAACTGAATGCAGGTTGTCAGGCTTGGCAGCAAGAGCCTTTACCCACCCAGACAGTCAGCATGTGCCTTTTGTGTTTTCCTTTTTCGATTTATCTGTGTGTATTACTCCATGATACCCATGTTGGTGGTTAGAGGATGAACTCAGAGGGTCCACACGTTGAGGCATCTCAATGGGTTTTTTTTTTTTTATGTTTTTTTAAGGCAGGTCTCACTATACTGTAGCCCGAGCTGGCCTCAAACTCAGACATCTGCCTGCCTGTGACTCTCAGATGTTGGGATTAAAGCCATGTGCCTCTACCCCCTTCTTGTTTGGTTTTGTTTTTTGAGACAAGATGTCTCTGGCTGATCTCCAACTCCTGGTCCTCCTGTCTCCACCCCCCAAATTCTGAGAATACAGGCGAGTGTGGCATGTCCCCAAAATGCTGGTTTTAATTTTGTATTCTTGCTGTGAACAACTTATCAATAGCTTCCTAGAATGTAAGTACATGATGTTGCATTTAGTTGTTGTCTTGCTGGGAAGAAACTTGAGCTAGCCTTGAAAATAAGCACGCAATATTTAGATACACTAACCTTCTACCAACAGAGCTACCTTCCCCTGAATCACAGGATTGGTTCTCCTGACAACCAAATGCATCCTGAGCCCACTTCCTGCCAATTGATCTCATTAGCATTTGGACATTTCAACAATTATTCCTAATGGCCATGCCCATGTGGTTTCTGTTCCATCAATCTCTGCTTTAGAATATTATGGACAATTCCAGAAATAAACAAGTTATAAATATAATAAATTGTTAAAAAAATTTTAAAAAGCCGACTTTCTCACCCTCTGACAGACGATGCCCATCACTGAACCTCCAGCTCCAGGACCCTGCAATGAGGACTTTTTTAATGTGTAATTAGTTTACTGCCTGCGTGTATGTAAATGCACCCGTGCAGGGCCCGTGGAGATCAGTGGAGATCAGAAAAGGGGGTCAAATACCCTGGAACTGGAGTTACAGACAGTTGTTAGCTGCCATGTAGGTGCTGGGAACCAAACCCAGGTCTTCTGCAAGAGCAGCCAGTGCTCTTAACCACTGAGCCATCTCTCTAGCCCTGAGGATTATACCTTAAAAGAGAGCATCCCATGAGGCATGGCGTAATTTATTTTTAATCCTTTAGTTTCTGCTATTTAATCCTTTAGTTTCTGCTATTCATTTGTTCTAATTGGTATTTCAAGAAAAATGAAACTATTACTGAGGTAGGTTGTAGGGGAGAGGCGGCAAAACCTGCTGATGTGTTTGTGGTGGCCTAGTCACTCTTGTTCTACTCTGGCATTTTCTGCATGCTTTTTCCTGGGAGTGTCTGCATTTCAGTACTCTTCTAACCCATTCAGCCCAGTTCCTCACCTACTTGGCTTCTTTTGGGAAATGCCTGGAGCTCCAGGCTATTTTTGATGGCCGAGTCCATGTCGTCTATCTATGTGCCAGCTTAGTGCATCAGGGGCAGAGTTTATGTGCTTAGTTCCAGGTACTGCCCTCCTTTGCCCCTTGCCCCTGCTCCCTGTACCCTGCCCTGCCTGGCTGCATCTCTGGTCAAGTAGAAGGCCCTAAAGACACTGTACAGATGTCCTTTAAACACCAAAGAAGCTTTCAGTTCGTTATGTCTTTGAAACAAAGACAAACTCTGTTACAGTTTTTGTGTCATTTGTCCGGAGGAGATGCAGGCTAACATCTGCTTACCCCAGACAGGATACAGGCAACAGACCAAAGTAACAGTCCCACCCAAGGCTATCTTAGTGACACAGGGAGTTTCTTGGGTTTATTTACAGGAGAATGGGTGAGGGTTCATTTAGGAAGGTGTATCACTAGAGCTCTCTGTACAGCAGGCAACTCAATGGAAGAATATCCTTGCCCCAGGGATTACTGACTCCCTTCTGCAGCTTCCTGTGTGTTGTGAGCCTCCTCCCTCCCTCCCTCTGGAAAGGAGTGTTTCACATCAGAGGAAACACCTACACAAAGATGCTTTCTCAAACCTTTCAAGCATTGTCTGTAAGAATTAATTGATCACATAATTAGAACAACCTTAGGGATTGTCACTGTAAAACAGCATATCACAGGGTCCCCTGAAATGGCAGAAACATGCATACTAAAATGACCAAGCCTAGATAGTGATAAAATGACCAAGCCTAGATAGTGAGGGAACTTACTAGAACTTCTAAGGATGGGACCAATGAAGTAGAAGGCATAGATCAAGGTCCCTGAGAAGAAGATAGATTCTCTCCCAAAGGATCCCCAGAGGAAAGTCAGTGTCAGGTTTGACCCCATAAAAGGGATTGAGACAGGAAGTCAGTACCTATGCGAATGCTTTAAGAATGGCTTTCAGGCCCTACACGGGTGCACTAATACACATGCTGACAATATACTCATGCACGTAAAATAAAAATAATAAATAAAATATTGAAAAAGGAAGGCTTTCAGAAAAGTGGGCCTATGAAGTGTAAGAGTAGCAACTGAACCGATAAATCCACTAGCAGGATTCAACAGCAGGCCCGACCTAGCAGAAGAAATGAGCAAGCCAGTAGACAGGATGGACACAATCTCATGGACAGAACAGAAAGAGGAGGAGGGGGAGGGAAAAAAAGAGGGGGAAGAAGGGGGGAGGGAAGAGAGAGGGATAGAACACCTTCATGAAAGAGGAGGAGGGGGAGGGAAAGAAGGAGGGGGAAAAAGGGGGGAGGGAAGAGAGGGATGGGATGCCGCCACAAGGAGAGAAGAGGGAGCAGAATTTGATGAATAGATGGTAAGGCGAGCATATGGAGTTCATTTTTTATGTAAAGAATCCTTGTATTCTTTTTCATGTAAATTTTCCCTCTACTTGAGAGCAATGTGTCCATTATTAAAGTCTTTTTTATTTTTATTTCTGTATATGTATGAATGTACTGTCTGCATGCAAGTTTGCGCACCTGTGTCGTGCAATGCTGCGGAGGTCAGAAGAGGGTGTCGGATTCCCCTAGAACTGGAGTTCTCCTGGAATTGGAGTTTCAGACGGTTCTCGGCCGCCATGTGGGTGCTGGGGATCGAACCCGGGTCCTCTGTAAGAGCGGCCGGTGCTCTTAACCACTAGGCCATCTCTTCAGCCCCCAAAGTCTTAATGACAGGGAGCTGGTGACATGCCCGAGCAGGTAAAGCCACCTGCTACCAAACCTGAACCCAGTTCAGTCCCTGGAACCCCCAGGATGGAAGGAGAGAAGCAGCTTCTGCAGGTTGTCTTCTGACCTCCACGCTCTGCCGTGCGCCCCTCGAATAAATACATGAAGTAAATAAGATTTTAAAGTCTAAGATAAGGGATGTTCCGAGTGCCAGCATCCAAAGAAAACCATTGTTTACATAGCACAACACTGGGAAAATAAGAGAGAAGTACTCACAAAAACATTCAGCTGTTCATAGTTAAAGCAGTTAGAAAGGTCTCTTTTGATGACTGTTTCCAAGTCAATACCAACTTTTCTCAGTTCTTGGGAATTTTATGAAGAATTCACAACAGACCCACATTACTGAGGTCTGTAGCAGCCAGCTTTGCCTAGTCGCCAATGGCCAATCTCCTTTCCAGGAAGGCTGAGCATGCCTTTCCAGATGCTCCAGCACCCAAGGGAAATGCTTCCTGCCTCACTGGGGTTTTGTTTCACTTCGTTTTTTTAACTGATTCCCACCAGGACTCTGAGGAAGAGGAAAAAGGTGAAAATGTGTTAGAAGTGGAAGAGGCTGGTGATAGGCATTGGGGAGGTTCTAGCCAATACTCCGTACAGTCTGGAAGGTTTCTTTTAACTTAGTAGTATATTTAATTGAATTTCTTTTAACTTATCTAATATATTTAGTGAAGAGATTATCTTTTTAAAATTTATTTATATATTTTTTTATCAAATCTAGACCCGTGTCCCCCACCCTATCCCCCCACCCCACCAGAGCTCATGCATTCTGCCAAACATGCTTTTCATCTCTTTCTGTCTTTCGAAGAGATTATCTTATATATAATGATATCTCCATCCTCTGACAGAATAAACTCATGGCATAATGCAGCCTTTCCTCGTTGCTGGTTCATCCTTTGTAGAGCACAGCCAGCTTCGGGTGAGCTTTGCCTGTCCTTGGCCGTGGGGGTCACAGTGAGGTGAGGTCTGCCTGTCCTTGGCCGTGGGGGTCACAGTGAGGTGAGGTCTGCCTGTCCTTGGCCATGGGGGTCACAGTGAGGTGAGGTCTGCCTGTCCTTGGCCATGGGGGTCACAGTGAGGTGAGGTCTGCCTGTCCTTGGCCATGGGGGTCACAGTGAGGTGAGGTCTGCCTGTCCTTGGCCGTGGGGTCACAGTGAGGTGAGGTCTGCCTGTCCTTGGCCATGGGGGTCACAGTGAGGTGAGGTCTGCCTGTCCTTGGCCGTGGGGGTCACAGTGAGGTGAGGTCTGCCTGTCCTTGGCCGTGGGGTCACAGTGAGGTGAGGTCTGCCTGTCCTTGGCCATGGGGGTCACAGTGAGGTGAGGTCTGCCTGTCCTTGGCCGTGGGGGCGCAGTGAGGTGAGGTCTGCCTGTCCTTGGCCATGGGGGTCACAGTGAGGTGAGGTCTGCCTGTCCTTGGCCGTGGGGTCACAGTGAGGTGAGGTCTGCCTGTCCTTGGCCATGGGGGTCACAGTGAGGTGAGGTCTGCCTGTCCTTGGCCGTGGGGGCACAGTGAGGTGAGGTCTGCCTGTCCTTGGCCATGGGGGTCACAGTGAGGTGAGGTCTGCCTGTCCTTGGCCGTGGGGTCACAGTGAGGTGAGGTCTGCCTGTCCTTGGCCATGGGGGTCACAGTGAGGTGAGGTCTGCCTGTCCTTGGCCGTGGGGTCACAGTGAGGTGAGGTCTGCCTGTCCTTGGCCATGGGGGTCACAGTGAGGTGAGGTCTGCCTGTCCTTGGCCGTGGGGGCACAGTGAGGTGAGGTCTGCCTGTCCTTGGCCATGGGGGTCACAGTGAGGTGAGGTCTGCCTGTCCTTGGCCGTGGGGTCACAGTGAGGTGAGGTCTGCCTGTCCTTGGCCATGGGGGTCACAGTGAGGTGAGGTCTGCCTGTCCTTGGCCGTGGGGGCACAGTGAGGTGAGGTCTGCCTGTCCTTGGCCATGGGGGTCACAGTGAGGTGAGGTCTGCCTGTCCTTGGCCGTGGGGTCACAGTGAGGTGAGGTCTGCCTGTCCTTGGCCATGGGGGTCACAGTGAGGTGAGGTCTGCCTGTCCTTGGCCGTGGGGGTCACAGTGAGGTGAGGTCTGCCTGTCCTTGGCCGTGGGGGTCACAGTGAGGTGAGGTCTGCCTGTCCTTGGCCGTGGGGTCACAGTGAGGTGAGGTCTGCCTGTCCTTGGCCATGGGGGTCACAGTGAGGTGAGGTCTGCCTGTCCTTGGCCGTGGGGGTCACAGTGAGGTGAGGTCTGCCTGTCCTTGGCCGTGGGGGTACAGTGAGGTGAGGTCTGCCTGTCCTTGGCCATGGGGGTCACAGTGAGGTGAGGTCTGCCTGTCCTTGGCCATGGGGGTCACAGTGAGGTGAGGTCTGCCTGTCCTTGGCCGTGGGGTCACAGTGAGGTGAGGTCTGCCTGTCCTTGGCCGTGGGGGTCACAGTGAGGTGAGGTCTGCCTGTCCTTGGCCGTGGGGTCACAGTGAGGTGAGCTCTGCCTGTCCCCTGTCCTGATCCACGTCACAGCTCTGGTAGTGTAGTAATGACAGGGTGTTACTGCTGTTAGTGGTTTTCAGATCTTCTGATTCAATCACTCCTTGCTCTAGCATGGTGCTGACCCCTCTGTCACCCCACCGTTCTCCTAGACCTGACTTTCTGACTTTTGGTCTGTCTTTTGAAATTCTTACAGTAAGCAGCTCGTTTCATTTTTCTCAACTGTCTTTTTTTTTTTCCTGTCAACAGTTGAATGTAGTTCATCTTGAAAACTGTTCTGTCTCCTTGATTTCCTTAACACCTTTTAATTATTTCTCACTGTTAGAGATTCGAAGCTTTTAACTTGTATTCATTCACACTTTCCTTCAAAATTTGTTGTTGTTGGTTTTTTTTTTTTGGGTGGTTGGGATATCTGTGGGTGATGCTTTTCTTTGTTGGGTGAGGTGGGCAGGGCTGAGCTTCTGCAGTGCTGGGTGAGGGAGGCAGTGGGTGGGCAGGGCTGAGCATCTGCAGTGCTGGGTGAGGGAGGCGGTGCTGCCAGCCTGACTGTAAACCTCGTGTCACCATGTTGTTAGAAGCTTCTTCACGATGCTAGCATGGGAGATGGTCTTCATGGTTGGGGTTCAAAGGATACAGGGTATTCCTGTGTTCTCCACCATTATGTATGGAGAGAGCAGCTTAAGATCTCAGTCAGCCATAAGTGTGTACTAATTATCATTTCATGAGGGACACTGCACTGAACACAACTGGGATGTGAAAGAGTCAGGGCACTTAACATTTGCACTGACTGACTCAGCCTGCAGCATGGCATGGGTGGTGCTGGGCAGAGAGTGGAGTGGATCTGCGGTTGCCCTGTACTAGATGGTTTGCTCATTAATACACAGATCAAAACAGTTCTGTGGGAGACTTCCGAATAAGCTTTACTTTTCTATAAAGCACTGAGAGTACCATGTGATAGCAACTTATGATAACTGCTTTTATTTTTTGATATTTTTATTTTATGTGAATGAGTATTTTGCCTACATGTGTCTAAGTAGACCATGTGTGTAAAGTGCCTACAGAGGCCAGAAGACGGCATTGGATCACCTGGAACTGGACTTACAGATGGTTGTTAGCACCATGTAGGTGCTGGGAACTGAACCTGGGTTCTCTGTAAGAGCCGCCAGTGCTCTTAACCACTAATCCAGTAACTGTTGAGTGGACCACACTGGAGTGGACTAGTACAACTCCTGGCCTGGCTTTGATGTTTCAGAGGCCACTAATTCCAGTCCCTATGGTTAACAGGAAGGGTCTCAGGTCCTTTAGGTTCCAACTTGTCTCCTAGCACATGCGAGCACAGGGATAGTGTTAACATGTGCTCTTTCTCTTTGTAGCATGCCATCCTGGCTTTAAAGTTCATACTTGCGTTCGCCATCCCTGATAAACCGAGGCACATTCAGATGAAACTGGACAGGCTGGAATTTGAATCTTTGGAGGCACTCAAGCAGCAGGTAAGAACAGTGGGCCTGCGACACTAACGAGTGGGATCTCTTTAGGACATAGCAGGAACCTCTACTCCTGGGTCTCCTTGGACTTTGAACTGCCAGCTTCAACAAACACAGAGGACTCCAGTTGAGGATGCCACAGCCAGATCAAGATCCTAATGTAAGCAAGAAATCAGTTTAAAGGAGTAATTTAAGCAGGCAGAAATATTCAAGCAGTGTTAAGTAATGAATGGAGCACTAAGCAGAAGAGCAAGACAGATTTCTAAGAATCACCCAGGGCAGCTCCCCACCATTTCTAATTCTGCCCTGCACAGAAACACTGGGGAGGAGAAGAGAGTAAATAGGATCCTGAATAGTATCTTGCAGAGTGGGAGAGAATGGAAAGCGTGTGGGCAGGAGCAACAAAGAAGCTGTGAAGATGATTTCCACATTCTGCCAGATGAAAGAGAGAAAGAGAAGGGAGAGGAGGGAGGGGAGAGGAGGGGCTCGCTCAGGCTCCCCACTGGGTGGTTTTCTGCCTGTGAGCAGAACAGGAAGATGGAGGGATCCTAGGTGCCCAGCGTGGATCGTCTCCAGTGAGACGTGGCAATTCAAGCACCAAGACAACGAACTGGGCAGTGTCTTCTCGGGGCAAACTCTAGGTCCAGGCCTCTTGGGCCACATTATATTTTCATCTTCCCATCCACTTGGCATGGGGCATTTTCTCCTTTTATTTGGAGAATTGGAGGGAAAATTGTGAAGAGAACCCACCTGAGCTGACCCTCTGATGGAAGTGAGGGCTCTCAGAGCAATGTGCCAGATGGGGACCCCATGTTAGAGAAGTACTGTGCCCCTGATCGGGTGGAGTCAACCCGGGAGAGGAGGTAGAGATCCCATGTTAGAGAAGTACTGTGCCCCTGATTGGGTGGGGTCAACCCAGGAGAGGAGGTGGAGATCCCAAGTTAGAGAAGTACTGTGCCCCTTATTGGGTGGGGTCAACCCAGGAGAGGAGGTGGAGATCCTGGTCCTCTGCCCGAGCTGTGCTCGTGTTGTTCCATGGTAGATGACAAGACTTGGTTTTCTGACTCTGTTAGAGGTCAGTCCAAGTTGCTTTGGCACATGTGTCAGCCAGTGTGTTCGTGCCTTAAACAAAGCCTCAGACACGCTCCATAAAGAAACAGGCCTGAACCTAACCTCTCCCATGCCTCGTAGTGAAAGCCCTGGACCCAAGCTTGGCCATCCATGCTCTGTAGTGGAGCCAACCTTAGCCGTGCTCCACAGTGGAACAGCCCTGGGGATGCTGAGCTTCACTGCAGCTGCTTATCAGGCAGGTAGATAAGAGGGAGAACTTAGAAGTTCATATCCCAGAAGGCAGGTGTGCCAAGACTGAAAACTTAATGGATCACACATTTAAAACTCACAAGACAAATTATTACAAGCAATAGGAGACTGGTATACATCTTTAATCCCAGTGTATGTAGTGAGATAGATAGATAGATAGATAGATAGATAGATAGATAGATAGAGAAAGAGAGAGAGAGAAAGAAAGAAAGAAAGAAAGAAAGAAAGAAAGAAAGAAAGAAAGAAAGAAAGGAAGGAAGGAAGGAAGAGAGAGAGAAAGGAAGGAAGGAAGGAAAGAAAGAAAGAAAGAAAGAAAGAAAGAAAGAAAGAAAGAAAGAAAGAAGAAAGAAAGGAAAGAAAGAAAGAGAGAGAAGAAAGAAAGGAAAGAAAGAAGGAGTCAGAGGTAGGTGGATCTCTACAAGTTCAAGGCCAGCCTGGTGTATGTAGTGAGACGAAAGAAAGAGAGAAAGAGAGAAAGAGAGAAAGAGAGAAAGAGAGAAAGAGAGAAAGAGAGAGAAAGAAAGAAAGAAAGAAAGAAAGAAAGAAAGAAGAAAGAAGAAAGAAAGGAAAGAAAGAAGGAAGGAAAGAAAAGGAAAGGAAAGGAAAGGAAAGGAAAGGAAAGAAAGGAAAAGAGAAA
Organism: Rhizomys pruinosus; assembly: GCA_009823505.1. Taxonomy (NCBI): domain Eukaryota; kingdom Metazoa; phylum Chordata; class Mammalia; order Rodentia; family Spalacidae; genus Rhizomys; species Rhizomys pruinosus. The sequence continues at coordinate 631,569 of VZQC01013591.1, forward strand.
GAAAAAAAGAAGGAAAGAAAGAGAGAGAAAGAAAGAAAGAAAGAAGAAAGAAAGAAAGAAGAAGGAAGGAAAAGAGAGAAAGAAAGAAAAGAAGGAAAGAAAGAAAGGAAAGAGAAAGAAAGAAAGAGAAAGAGAAAGAAAGAAAAGAGAAAGGAAAGAAAGGGGACATTTTGGTAAGGAGGCAGGTTTTAAAGTTTATATAAAATCATTTGTTTTCTTCATAAGAAATAAGCAGCTAAATGGTAGTGCGTACCTTTAATCCCAGCACTCAGAGGCAGGTGATCTCTGTGAGTTCCAGGCCAGCTGGGGCTAAAGAGAGACCTTGTCTCAAACAGACCAAAAAATAAAGGTAAGAAGAGAAAGAAATAAGCAAGTAAAAATATTGAAGAAAAAATCCCATTTGCAGAAGAAACCAAATATAAAGTCTTTAGAGTGTAACTTTTTAAAATTTTTATTATTTTTTTATTTTACATGTGTGAGTGTATTGCTTGCATGTATATAAGTGTACCTGTTGTGCAATGCCCTTGGAGGTCAGAAGAGGATGTAGAATTCCCCCTGGAGCTAGAGTAATAGTTGTTCACTGCAATGTGGGTGCTGAGAATTGAACCCAGGTCCTCTGCAAGAGCACCCAGTGCTTTTAACCATTGAGCCATCTCTCCAGCCCTAGACTTTAATTTATTAAAAACAATACAGATGATCTGTATATTTTAAACTTTCCTAGGATCAAAAGATTTAATCTTGGCCTGAGAAGACAGCTCAGTGGTTAAAGCATTTGCCATGAAAGCTTAGGACCTGGATTTAGATCCCAGAACCTACATAAAATGCTACCCCGGTGTGACGTTCCACTTATACTGCCAGCCTCAGAAGGTAGAGACAGGATCCCTAGAGCAAGCTAGTGAACCCAGCTGTATCAGTGAGCTCTGGGTTTGACTGAGAGACCTTGCTTCTCTGAGTAAGATAGTGATCAGTGGATGATTCCCAACACCAGCCTCTGGCCACCACACACACCAACACACAGGGGCGTCTGCACACAAGCACACACACCAACACACAGGGGCGTCTGCACACACACACACCCCAACACACAGGGGCGTCTGCACACATGCACACACAGGGGCGCCTGCACACACGCACACACACCAACACACAGGGGCGTCTGCACACACGCACACACACACACAAACAGAAAAGGAGAAAATATTCAGTCTTGTGAAAATGCAGAGATAATTCAAATACGTGGAAACAGACATTCTAGAATTTCAAGAAGGGGGGTAGGGATACTGCTAAGTGGTTAAGGGCACTGGCTGCTCTTGCAGAGGACCCAGGTTCAAGTTCCAGCACTCACATGGGGGCTAACAACTTTTTTTTTTTTGGAGTTGAGATAAGTTATTTTTATTTTTTTACTATTTATTTATTTATTTATTTATTTATTGGCCTTTTTGAGACAGGGTCTCCCTGTAGCCCCAGCTGTCCTGGAATTCACTCTGTAGACCAGGCTGGTCTTGAACTCACAAAGATCCACCTGCCTCTGCCTCCCGAGTGCTGGGATTAAAGGCGTGCACCACCACGCCTGGCTATTTTTTAACATAGTGTTATTAACTACAGTTCTAGGGGATCCAACACCCTCTTCTGTCCTCTGTGGGTACTGCAGGACACAGGTGCACTTAATTACACACAGGCAACACACTCAGACACATGGAATTTAGAAAACAATATAAAAGAAGAATTACAAGGAAACACCTGAAAAAGAGAGAAACAGGGTCACGAACTCTGCCAGATGTCAAAACGTGTTCTGAATGATAGAATAACAACAGTTAAACACACAGCTCAGCGCAGCAGAGTCCTTAAAGAAACCCAGATAAAATGGGGAATTTAGTCGATGGCAAAGTGACATTTTTGTCAGGGTAAGGAGACTGTGGGTCATGTGACTTGATGAAGTACAGCCATGCTGGAAAATCGCCTTCCTTTATTACACCCTCCCGTGAGCCCCCATTCAGATGCTTTAAGTCATAAAATGTCTATAAAAGCTGTTTCAGTGACTACATAACAATTATAACCTTACATGCAAATATAACATTACCTTAGTAAGAATCATCTTGTATTGTAGCGTAGTTTACATTTTTATTTAACTTTTTTCTTTCCTGTTCTCTACTAGGGATCAGTCCAGGGCTTTGCGCATGCTAGGCAAGTGCTGCACCCCTGAGGTGTAACGCAGCCCTCTTTGATCTAGAGCAATGTCTTGCCGAGTTATACAGGGAGGCCTGGAGCTTTGGATTCCCCTACCACAGTGCCCCGAGTAACTGAGCTCACGTGGCTAAAGGGCCTCTCTGGCGCCATCAGCTGTTTTCCAGACCTGCAGACACCTCACCCAGTAGTGAAGGAATGCCTTAGAGCAAAAGAGAAAATCTATTTGCAGCCATCGTCACTGGTAAATGAAATGTTGACCATAATTCTGTTTCAAGTCCTTGTGGAGCTTTCTCCCAAGGACTTAGCTGTAACCCAAACTGACAGCACCTTGTAAGAAAGGTGACCTGGGCACTGAGCAGTCACATTCCGGAGAGATGGAGTCTAGGCTACGTGGGCCACCTGGCGGTTCTGCCATTAGCAGAGCAGAGTTTATCCCACCTTCCATTTGGTCTCTCTCTTGGCCAGGGGTGGTATCCAAAATGCCTGGATGATCACCTTTCATGTACATTTCAGAACGTCAGGTGACTTGGCTCCACCTTGGGTTTCTCATTGAATGAGTGCCATTTCTAGAGCTATGTTTTTCTCCTTCTTTGGAGTGACCTCCCACCAGCTGCTCTGTAACTAAACATAGCCACAACTCCCCTCTCTGCCCCTTGCCATACACAGAACAGCTTCTGGTCTCTTGGCTGGTTTCTGAGCCCAGATAAAAAAATGGAGCTACAGAGAGCATGTCTAAAAATCCACTAATACCTGACCTGCTCCTCAGTTTCTGTGAAGTGACCGGAAGCTGGTAAGCTCCTAATACAAAGTGCTGCTACTTCTAAATGATTATTACTCTGTCTAGTTTATATCTCAACTGATACTTTCCAATCAAGTTCCCATTTTAAGGACAAATTATGATTGGAAATTTTAAGCCACCAGTTCTTAAGACATTTCAGGTTGGGGCTGGAGAGATGGCTCAGCAATTAAGAGCACTGACCGCTCTTGTAGAGGACCCGGGTTTGATTCCCAGCACCCACATGGCGGCTAAGAACCGTCTTCAGTGTTGAGCGTGGTGGTGCATGCCTTTCATCTCAGCACTCGGGAGGCAGAGGCAGGCAGATCTCTGTGAGTTCAAGGCCAGCCTGGTCTACATAGCAGGTTTAGAGCTTTAAAACACACATGTGTTCCTGAACTCTGTAGCTAATTCCCTGTTTCCCTTCCTGTTTCCCACAACTCCATTCCCAGTGCCCACCCCTTAGCAAAAGCATGGCGAAGTGAATGTCTGGACAGCGCAAGCTCTGGGTCAGGCACGGTGCCTACCAGGTGATCGCTCTGCACCTGTTTTTCATTTTACAAAAGAAAGGGCTGATGTCACGGTCTGAGGCAGTGTACCAGGTGATCCTGACAGGGGCCCTGGTGCAGCCCAGTTGGCAGGTGCCCCGTGGCTTCCGTCACTCCTCTCCACTTGGAACGAGTGCTGCACTGTGATGAACTTGGAAGGAAAAGTTCTGGAGCAGGGTTTCGTCCTTCCCAGCAGGAAATGGCATGTTTCTAAATATACAGGCACATTAGACCTACTTAAAGGTGAGCACAAACCCTGGACCGCAACTCGTTTGCTTTGCAAAGGCCATTTCACATGATCAGGCTCCACTCACTGAAACCTCTAGGAAGAGCTCCAGAAGGTAAATGCCACCCAAGTGCTGCCCTTTCATCTCTTAGTCAATGTTTAGTCATTTTAAGATCCAATTAAAATTAGAAAGGAGTCTTATCCAGGAGCCATTTGATAACCAGAGCCCAGGACGCACCCAGAGCAGCAGCAGCCAGAGCAGCAATAGGCACTTGCTGGCCACACTGGGCATCTGGGCCCTGCTGAGCCCAGAGCTTGGAGGTGAGCTAGGGGTCGACCAGGTGCAGCCACCTAGAGCCTCCTAGAAAGACAGGAACTTCCAAAATCAGCGTGGAGAACCCGGGCCAGAACCAGTGCAGGACTAGCACTCAGGGTGGCCAGCCAGCCCTCATCGGATATCGGCTTGTCATGCAGAACGCCCTGGCTTCTATCCCCAGCACAGGAAGAATAAATGCTGTCTTGGTTTTCTGGGGTTAAATCTATTTTAACCATTTCCCCAACATCTCCTGTGAGTTTTCAAGCTTCCCTTTCCTGGTTTAGTGCTCAGTCATGATAAACATTCAAGTATTTTTAATAAATGTGGAAGATTTCACAGCAGAGAAAGCATTTGATTCCTGATATGGAAGTAGTAATTTGCTAACACCTAGTTCAGAATGAAATGTTTGAACAGGGTATGTGGGGACTCTATTCTGCCTGTTGGATCTCTCTGGAAAGCTAAGACTTCTAAAAACTAAAAAGTCGCTTAATTTTAAAAATGAGACTTTGGGCTGGTGAGATGGCTCAACGGTTAAGAGCACTGACTGCTCTTGCAGAGGACCCGGGTTCGATTCCCAGCACCCACATGGCGGCTAAGAACGGTCTTTAACTCCAGTTCCAGGGGAATCTGACACTCTCTTCTGACCTCTGCAGCATTGCACAACACGGGTGCACCTACTTACATGCAGACAGTACACTCATACACATAAAATTAAAAAAAAATCAATAAAATGAGACTTTGAATTCAAATAAAGAAGTGGTATTTATGAGAGCCAGCGGCCTACAGTATCAAGGCTCTGGGCTTCAGGGAGAGTCCCTCCATTTCCCAGGGTCCAAAGTTAGGTCCAGGTTCAGTATAGGTATGCCCAGGTTCACAGGGTTTATAGAGGTTTGGTGTTTTCTGAGCCTACCTATCCCTGGGTCTGGCATCTCATCTCACAGCCAGTGTTGCTGCAGAGCAAGTGGCTCAGGCTGCCTGTGTTAAATTCTTCCCATTTCTCCCGTGGGGTCAGGGATGATGGAGTCTACCATATAAGGCCGTAGTTGGGAAGCAGGATGCTGAGGAGCATGGGATTGCCAGGGGGACCTTCTCATGCCTAAGCATCTTGGGTGACACTGTGAGAAACTCTAGGGTAAAATGGCACCTGCAGCCAGAGGATGGCCAACTGGATTGCACCTTTTCAAGAGCCCTACCTGTCACCATGGCCCTGACATAGCTGGGTGTGGTTCTAGGTGATGGCCCTAAAGGCAGCCGTGTACTGCCGAGATGTGGGCCGTGCACTGTGATTCTCCTCACTGTAGCTTTGTTCCCAGCTGATAACTGCTAACCTTCTCCATCCTGCCTCCGTCTCTTGACACATCCTAGAGTGCACAACCAGCATGATAATGTTCTTTAAAGGTGATTGGGCTGGAGACCTGCTCAGTGGGTTAGAGTCCTCCCCATGCAAGCATGAGGACTTAAATTCAGATCCCAAACCATATAAATAAAAAGGCGGGATGTGGCTTGCAGTCCTGTTACCCCAGTGCTGTAGGGAGCAGAGACAGGATCACTGGGGTTTGCTGGCTCTGAGCCTACCCCGACTCCGTGCAATAAAGTGGAAAGTGATAGGCGGGACACCCAGCATCCTCCTCTGACCTCTGTATGTGCAAAGGTATGCACATCCGTACATGCCTACACTGTACTAACAAGCCTACACAGGCACATGCACATGCACACGCGCACACACAGACATGCACACATGCACACTGACTGAGGCATTAGCTCCGGCACCTCAGTAACCTCCGCTCCTGTCCTTGCTCCTCTCACTTTGGGCCTAACAGGTTCTTCATTGTCAGGGTCCCCACCTCCTTGACAGTCCTCTCCTCTTGCCATTGTGTGATGTGACCACTGTACTTGGACAGTCTTCTCCCTCTTACCATTGTGTGATGTGACCACTGCACTTGGACAGTCCTCTTCCTCTTGCCATTGTGTGATGTGACCACTGTACTTGGACAGTCTTCTCCCTCTTACCATTGTGTGATGTGACCACTGTACTTGGACAGTCCTCTCCTCTTGCCATTGTGTGATGTGACCACTGCACTTGGACAGTCTTCTCCCTCTTACCATTGTGTGATGTGACCACTGTACTTGGACAGTCTTCTCCCTCTTGCCATTGTGTGATGTGACCACTGTACTTGGACAGTCTTCTCCTCTTGCCATTGTGTGATGTGACCACTGTACTTGGACAGTCCTCTCCTCTTGCCATTGTGTGATGTGACCACTGCACTTGGACAGTCTTCTCCCTCTTACCATTGTGTGATGTGACCACTGTACTTGGACAGTCTTCTCCCTCTTGCCATTGTGTGATGTGACCACTGTACTTGGACAGTCTTCTCCTCTTGCCATTGTGTGATGTGACCACTGTACTTGGACAGTCCTCTCCTCTTGCCATTGTGTGATGTGACCACTGCACTTGGACAGTCTTCTCCCTCTTACCATTGTGTGATGTGACCACTGTACTTGGACAGTCTTCTCCTCTTGCCATTGTGTGATGTGACCACTGTACTTGGACAGTCCTCTCCTCTTGCCATTGTGTGATGTGACCACTGTACTTGGACAGTCCTTTCCTCTTGCCATTGTGTGATGTGACCCACTGTACTTGGACAGTCCTCTCCTCTTGCCATTGTGTGATGTGACCACTGTACTTGGACAGTCCTCTCCTCTTGTCATTGTGTGATGTGACCCACTGTACTTGGACAATCTTCTCCCTCTTGCCATTGTGTGATGTGACCCCTGTACTTGGACAGTCCTCTCCTCTTGCCATTGTGTGATGTGACCACTGCACTTGGACAGTCCTCTCCTCTTGCCATTGTGTGATGTGACCCACTACTTGATTTTGCTTCCGTCTCTCTTGTGAACTCAAAGCCCTCAGAGTCCAGGCAGTGCACAAGACCTGGCACCTAGCAGGCTCATGAAAAATCTTGTCCTGGTAAGGCTTTGTTGGCTCACATAGTTCAGGGGCCAGTACATTAAATAAATGACAAGCAGTGCCCTTGGACAAAGCAGGGACCTTAAAATAGACACGCAGGCAAAAATGGAAACAGTCATTTGCCTTTCTGGGGTCACTGAGGGAAAGGGAAAGAATGCTTGCTGAGGAATCGCCCATCCCCCCACCCCCTCCCCCGCCTGACTGGTAATGCAGCTTCTCCACCTCCCTAGGAACAAGGAACGCTTACCAGTTCAACAACATAGCCACCCTTTGCCCATGTGCTTGTTAGCTAAAGAACTGACTCCAGAGCTGTTCCTGTACCGTTGTGACATTTTTCCTCCATGTTGCCCATGCTTAGTAGAGAAGAATGTGTCAGAGTGCACACAGGCATCAAACTATGGCTACAGCCTTGAAAGTCTTCTGACTCTCTCTCACAGTGAATAGTCTGCGGGTTGCTACTGATCCTGTTGGTTTTCTACACAAATTTAAAATTTGTATATCTTTAAAAAAAAATGCCGGGCATGGTGCACACACCTTTAATCCCAGCACTCAGGGAAGCAGAGGCAGGGGGATCTCTGTGAGTTCAAGGCCAGCTTGGTCTACATCTACAAAGCAAGCTCCAGGCCAGCTGGAAATAAAGGGAGACCCTGTCTCAAAAAAAAAAAAAAAAAAAAAATTTTATATCTTAGTTTTCCCACTAACATGTAAGAATCATGGCCTAGCTGGGCATAGCAACACATGCCTTTAATTCCAGAAATCAGGTGGCAGGCAGAGGCAGGTGGATCTCTGTAAGACTGAGGCCAGCCTGGTCTACATAGTTAGTGCCAGGACACCTGAAGCTACAGGAAGACCATGGGGAGGTGGGGGGGGGGGAGAGGAGAGAGACCAAATCAAAACCAGGTTTTTTAAAACTTATATACAACTATGGCCTAGGCCATGAGGGGAATGAATCTAGCATTTTCTCACCACCATCACCGTAGATTGGAGCCAGGATGGGTCAGCAAGTCCGGAAGCACAGGGCCATTCTACAGGGAAGGCCATGAGGACCCGTGATGTTGAGATGCGGGTGGCCTTGCACTTTGGACCATGTTGACATGTGGTGTGATACACGAGTATTTGTAAAGAAAACCACCAAAGCAAATTACTCTAGAGACTTCAGAATGTACAAAACTGTGTATTTAAAAAGAACAAGACAAAAGGAGCTATTATATGAAAGCATTTAAGGTTCTAAGAGTTCTAGTCTTGGCCGGGCGTGGTGGTGCACGCCTTTGATCCTAGCACTTGGGAGGCAGAGGCAGGCAGATCTTTGTGAGTTCAAGGCCAGCCTGGTCTACAGAGCAAGTTCCAGGACAGCTGGAGCTACAGGGAGACCCTGTCTCGAAAAGACCAAAAAAAAAAAAAAAGAGTTCTAGTCTTGGATTCTGTGTTTGATTAAAATTGCAATGCCCTGAGAGCCAGTGCATATAAGGTAGCAGATCAGCAGATCACTTTCTAGATGCTAGGAACGGACTGCCGTGTGTCCGTGACTTGCTACTGCACATGCTCTAGAGCCTGAAGAGGTGACACTATTACATCAGAATTACCAAGATCTGGTGGACCTTGGGCTCCAGCCCAGCACCACACGGTTAAGCTTACAAAGAGGAGGCAGGGCAATGGCCACTACTAAACTCAAGCCCATTTACTGGACACTTAAAACCCAGTGAGTTCATAGTTTGTGGGGCAAGGAAAACAATGTTTTGGGTAAGCCAGCAAGACAAAAAGATGGTGGACCAGCATCCTGAATGGCCCTCTCAGTGCTGCTTGGGACCACCTTTTATCTTTCCACAGAACACTTACATATATATGTATCTGAGGGGAGGACGTGTGGGGGAGCAGTCAGAGGAAAACTTGGAGTTGGTTCTCTCCTTTCACCAGGGGTCTCAGGGATGGAACTCGGGTTTTCAGGCTTGCTGGCAAGCACCTTTGACAGCGGAACCATGTCACTGACCCACTATCCTTTTATCTTTAGAAGTAAATTATTGATGAACCTGGGCTGGAAATCCATTGATTTGCCTCAGTCTTGAAGGGAGATTAGGGATATTAGGGCCAGTCAGCCTGGTGCTGCCTCTTGAATCACTTGCTCTTGGAAAGCTAACTGCCATGTTATGAGGGCACTCAAGCAGCCACTGGAGAGACCTGTGACTAGGCAGATTCTCTACACTATACATATATATATGTGTGTGTATACATGGTGTATTATATACTATATATATAGTATATAATATATATGTAGATAAATATCTACACTATATATATATATATTATATAATATATATGTAGATATATATCTACACTATATATATATATATATATTATTTGTTTTTATTTATTTATTTTTGGTCTTTTTGAGACAGGGTCTCCCTTTAAGTCCCAGCTGGCCTGGAGCTCACTCTGTAGACCAGGCTAGCCTTGAACTCACAGAGATACACCTGCCTCTGCCTCCGCCTCCCGAGTGCTAGGATTAAAGGCCTGGCTACACCAGGTGTTTTAAAGAACACAAGAGTTAATAGTTCAAGCATGTGGACCCAGTAGTTTCTGTCACAAGCATTCAATTCTGCAAATGATGTGTCAACAAAAAAGAAAGGTTGTGTCTCAATAAAACATTTACAAAAGCAGATTGTAGAGCAGATGTGTCTTTGGTGGCACAAAAGCTGCCACCTTCTCCTTTAGCCTCGGGGCAGCCTGAATGACTGCAGTCCCTGTCCTCCACTCATTGAAGAGTCACAGAAGCTCTAAGCCAGAGCTACCTGACTTTCCCAATTCCTGACTTGCCACAAGAGTGAGGTTTTAGCCATTGAGTTTTGGAGTCGTTTGTTATACAACAGAAAGCTAATGTACGAGCAGTCCGGGAAAAGAGGTTGGCCGGTGAGACATGGCCCGGGCTTGGCTATGAGTTAGTGATTGTTGAAGCTAGGCAGTGGGTACATTGAGACTCTTGCTCTCTCTACTTTTCTGTAATATTAAAAACAGAGGGATTGTCTACCCTCACACTCCCAGTAATTGCAAAAACCACACCTTGCCCCAGGCTTCTGGCTCTGGGGCCCTGTGTTCAGTTGCTGCCCTCTTCCTCCGGAAGTAGCAGCTAGTAAAGATTTACCTTTGAATGTTCTTCCCAGCATTTCATGCTACCTTCTTCCCCCCAATTTTGCATCCAAGATAGTTCCTTAACCTTAGATACTGCTGCTCTTGAACCATCCTTGAATCCTTGTCCCTACCTCTTTACACTGTTCTAAGATCCATCAAAGCTAAGACTTAGTCACTGTGTGAGATGGGATAATACTTGAAACCAGCGTGTTTTAGTGAATCTTCCTATTGCAGAGCTCCAGCCGTCCATACCACAGTTATACCTCAGACACCCTGGAAGGACAGGCCTGCTGAGTTTCACTAACACTTTGTTTCATTCCATTTCATTTTACCCTTTTTTTCGAGGCAGACTCTTGCTCTGTAGCAAGGCTGGCCTTGACGTTGTTCTTCCCTGTTTCAGCCTCCTGGGTGCTGGGGTTGTAAGTGAAAGCTGACCGACTTCATAAGTAAATAACGATTTTGCTTGTTAGGTGCACAGAATGAATGAATGCCTGCTACGTGCCTCTGTAGATGGGTGGTTACTGAGTCCCCTGTTTAAATCTGTGAACCTGGTTAGCTAGGAGGTAGGTCTGGATTATTCTGATCCTGTGGTTTTCTAGGATGAGCGTGAAATAAGAGTGCTAGATTTCACTGCGTCATGTTTTCTGGATGTTTAAGCAAATACCCTTGTGATGCCATTCACAGATGATGGGAAATTGTGTGAATAAAGGCCTCGTGAGAGGGTAGGAGTGTAATCACCAACAGGAGGACCATTTCAGGGGCCATTGAGTGTGAGGGTTAGGTTACAATACCTCTTCTTTCCTCCATGACCCCTTGACAACTCTCTTCAGTGTTACACTTTCCTGTTCTTAGAATGTGGTCGAGAGAAAGACAGTTTATTCCTGATCAGTGATTCTGTTTTATTCTCTTGTTGGCTCTCTCTGTTTAGAGTCTTGAGGGCAGGTCTCAGCTGCCTTAGCATAGTGGGGGGGGGGGGTCTGAAAAGGCATTCATTATTTGACGAGTAAGAGGAGGTGGAGAGCCTGCCTGTCACCAGATTCTGAAGCTGGGCTCCTGCTGATGGATTCACGCACTCTTCTGTTAGAATTATCTGGGCAAAAAGTGATCAGCGTATTTTAAATTTGCAAATCTGGTTTTAGTCAAAGTGAGAGAGAAAGTGAGTTGCCACGAGTCTGGGACACGCAGCTCCTACCCCGCTGCTGTCACACGTGATAAAGAGAGTTTTGACTAGAGTCTGAATAAAACCATGTTGTTGTTGTTTTTTCTTGGACTAATGGGTTGATTTTTTTTTTAAGTGTGTTGTGGAAAACCATTTTCTTTTTTTTCTTTTCCTTTCTTCCTTCTTTTCTTCCTTCCTTCCTTCCTTCCTTTCTTCCTTATTCCTTCCTTCCCTCTTCCTTCCTTTCTTTTGCAGTTATTTATTTGTGTGTATTTGAGTGAGTGTGTGGGCCACTTTCCTGGTAACAGCAGGCAAGACAACAGAGCTGTCAGGGGTTCGGTCCCCTTCAGATTAAATGGCTGTTCTAAAAAGAAAGCACTCTGCCTCTATTGATGACACTACCTTGCATCTGTGGGGTAGGGAGAGTACAGGGTACTGCAGATAGAAATGCCACCGCTGAGCTATATACCCTGGGCCTGCTTTTCGCTTTATTCTGAGACAAAGTCTTATGAAGTTGCCTGCCTGGCCTTTAACTTGGCATCCCCCTCCTGCAGTCCCCAGCACTGGGATTCTGGGTGTGCACCAGCACACCTTACTGATTCACTCTTAAATGTTGCCATTAGCGGATCCCAACAGTAAGTGCACCTAGAGGGTGCTTTGTCCCTGCTGCTCTGTGGCCTCTTCTGTGGACTTGGGCAGAGGGAGGCGAAGGAAGCAGAGAAGTGGGCAGCGAGCACTTCATTGATAAGGCTATGTGATGTCTAGCCTGTGCTAGCACACAGTGCTGTTCATTTCCCAGCTGGCAGTTTAGAAGTCCCAGCCACATTCTTTAAACTGTTCAAACAAGAATGGGTGATCAAGATAGTTGTTTCTTTTTGCATAGGTTTTCCCCTCAAAAGAACTTTCTAGGGACTAGAGAGATGGTTCAGTGGTTAAGAGCACTGGCTGCTCTTGCAGAGGACCTGGGTTCAATTCCCAGCATCCCCATGGTGGCTAACAACAGTCTGTAAGTCTAGTTCCAAGGGATCTGATTCCCTTTTCTGACCTCCAAGGGCACTGCATGACATAGGTGGCACACTTACATGCAGGCAATATACTCATGCACATAAAAATAATAAATAAAAAAAGAACCTTCTAGCTACAAATGAGAAGTTATGCACAAAGATGTGGCTGGAGGTGGAGCTATTGGGGGGTTAGTCTTAGTCACCTTGGCCTGGCGTGGCGAGCCTCCAAAGAAGGTGGGCTCCACCAGCCTTGTGCTTCTCCATTCCAGTTCTGGTGGGGTCTCCAAGTTTGCCTAGAGTCAGAGAGCTGCAAGTAGGGAGGGAAGCATTATCTCTGGGTTAGAAAACCTATGCTCAGCTTGGCAATCTCCTTAGGTCCATAAGTTCTGGAAACATTCAAAAAACTTGTGAATCTGGGGCCTGAATGGAATCTGAGCCCTGGTGCAGAAAAGCCTCATAAGTTGTGACAAGTCACGTAGCCTCTGTTTTGGTGCTTCCTGAAGCCCCCCTCCATGGCTGGACTCGGCATTGGGGGTGTCGGATGGCGACCCAGAGGGCAGTGGCTCTAGGTAGTCATGTGAGGGTCAGCCCCAGCCTGAGCCAAGACCATCATGTAAAGGCCACATTTCCAAAGGTCGGGAAAAGCGTCTGGGGTGTTCTGAGTGGACTCAGCATTGGCATCGCCTTTGCTGTAGAGACACAAAGTAAACTTGGCAGGGCGCTACCTGGAGGAACAGGGGCAAAGAGGTGGTTTCCAGAGCCTCTGCCTGCCCTGGGTCACATACTCTCCTGGCCAGTGTTGAGTGGGGACACAACTCATCCTGTGAGCCTACCAGTGTGCCTCACAGCTGATGCTTGTCGGCTGGGAGCCTCATAGCTGAGGCTTGTTGGCTGGGAGCCCTGCACAGGACGCAGCTCTCTGTGCTGCGTTGTCAGAGTAGCGGTGTCACTCATGTCTTAGACTTGAAGCAGTAATATTGAGAGGTTCCTTCTTGGCCTTTCACATGTTCAGTATTGGTGCCCACATCCGTGCATCCGCAGAACATCAGAGCAAACTACCGTGGCCACACGTTTGCAGGCAGCTTTCCAGACAGAGCAGAGTCAGTGCAGTTAGAAGCTTAGGCTTCACAGAGTCCCAGGCCAGCCTAGGTTGCAGACTGAGTTCTTAAAAGGGAGAAAAAAGAGTAGAAGGAAATGGAGAGAGAAAGGAGGAAAGTAAGGAAAACTAAGGGGACTAAGCCCGAACCCGTGACACAACTGATGAATTCAAAATCGCCCACAGACAGTGCGAGTCTTCCTCCAGACACAGCAAACAAGGATGTTAAAAGCAACAAATGGGGCTGGAGAGATGGCGCAGTGGTTAAGAGCACTGGCTGTTCTTGCAGAAGACCTGGGTTCAAGTCCCAGCACCCACATGCTGACAGCCATACTTAACTCCAGGGGATCTGATGCCCTCTCTGTCCTCCACAGGCACTACATGACACAGGCAGACTTATACACATGCAGGCATGTTCTAGTTTCTCTTCAATTGCTGTGACAAAACATTCTAACTAATACTAACTTGGGGAGGAAAGGGTTTAGTTGTCTCATATCTCTCCTGGGTCACAGTTCATCACTTAGGGAACCCAAGGTAGGAACTCAGGGCAGGAACCCGGAAGCACAGGCCACGGAGGAGCGCTGCTTACTGGCTTGCTCTGCAGCCCATGCTCCAACTGCTTCCTTTTTTTTTCATTATTTATTTCTGTATGTGTACGAATGTACTGTCTGCATGTAGGTCTGTGCACCCGTGTCCTGCAATGCCGCGGAGGTCAGAAGAGGGCGTCGGATTCCCCTGGAACTGGAGTTCTCCTGGAATTGGAGTTACAGACGGTTCTCAGCCGCCAAGTGGGTGCTGGGGATCGAACCCGGGTCCTCTGCAAGAGCAGTCAGAGCTCTTAATCGCTAGGCCATCTCTCCAGCCCCACCCAGGTGTTCTTAAAATAATCAGACTACAGATAAAATAACTGTACTCCCCTTCTGAGGAACTTCACAGATGAGATTGTTATGAATGTATGATGAGGGTATAGAGAGATTGCTCAGTGTTAAGAGCACTTGCTGCTCTTCCAGAGGACCCAGGTTTGGTTCCCAGCACACATACAGGGCTCATAACTGTCTGTAACTCCAGTTCCAGGGAATCTGATGCCCTCTTCTGGCCTCTGTAGGGATCAGGCAAGCATATGTTGTATATATAGAGATACAGGCAAACACCTATACACATATAAATAAAAATAATGACCTTAAGTCCAACATCTTTGTGATATATGTATGACTAAAGATTCCTTTGGTGAATGTTTTATCTCCAATCCTGCCTCTCTCCAGCTGCAAGCCTGATGATGTTCCCAAACAAACAAAAACCTCTCCTTTGGACAAGAAAAAGGAATATAGCAGCATATATTTTCTCTGTGGAGAGCGGGTGTGGCGACAGTCCCAAGAAGGCACCCGGGACTTTAGCCAAGTCTTATGACTAACACCTGAGTCTTATGACTCACGCCTGAGTCTTATGATCAACACCTGATTCCCTCCTACCTCAAAGTAAAGCCACGTCCACTGTTCGAGATGCGCAGGTGCACCCTGTATACAAGATCAGGCCAGATGATACCAATAGACTGAGGCCA
>VZQC01013591.1:647169-714547 GCA_009823505.1 Rhizomys pruinosus
TTTTTTTTTTGTATTTTTGAGACAGGGTCTCCCTGTAGCCCCAGCTGGCCGGGAGCTTGCTCTATAGGCTAGCCTTGAACTCACAGAGATCCACCTGCCTCTGTCTCCCTAGTGCTGGGATTAAAGGCGTGCACCACCACGCCCAGCACTAAAGATGGTTCTTAGCCACCACGTGGGTGCTGGAACACAAACCCAGGTCCTCTGCAAGAGCAGTCAGTGCTCTTAACCACTGAGCCATCTCTCCAGCCCAAGGGAATTCAACTTCTGCACCTTCTTCTGACCTCCACAGGCATTGCACGACACAGGTGAATTTACATACATGCAGACAATACACTGATACACATAAAATAAAAGATAATAAATAAAATACATTTTTAATCAATAAAATAAAAAGGGTAAAAAGAAATAAGAGGGCCAGCTGTGGCCCACGCAGCTTTAGTCCAGCACTCAGGAGGTATGGGCGGCAAGAAAGAAAGAGAAAGAGAGGAAGAAAGAAAAAGAAAAGAGGCATCCAGATTGGAAAGGAAGAAGAGAGGATGTCAGTTACAAGAGGCTGGCCGTCTCCATAAAAAGATGATAGAGTCTTCAGG
Source organism: Rhizomys pruinosus (assembly GCA_009823505.1). Taxonomy (NCBI): domain Eukaryota; kingdom Metazoa; phylum Chordata; class Mammalia; order Rodentia; family Spalacidae; genus Rhizomys; species Rhizomys pruinosus. Next base: position 647,760 of record VZQC01013591.1, read on the forward strand.
AGAGCCCTAGAAGCCTAGAATGTCCCACCCACTCGTCACAGATGCTAGAACAGCAGAGTCCTAGCGACAGAAACTGGAGAAGTATTGACTGTCCAGTCTTTCAGTGAGAATTTTGGCAACACCTGATCTCCATTTTTGTAGAAGCTGAATCTAAAACTGACATGAAAATAAAGGACCTAAAAAAATAACCTCTGAAAGAGAAGAACAAATTGGAGACTAGTACTGTGTTTCCAGACTGCTGTGTAAAGCTCTGGTAACGGCAGTTTGGGAGGGGTGGGGGCAGGTCAGAGTGGGAAGCGCCCCCCCCCATCCCTACTGCTGGAAGAACAAATTGGAGACTAATACTGTGTTTCCAGACTGCTGTGTAAAGCTGTGGTAATGGCAGTTTGGGAGGGGTGGGGGCAGGTGAGAGTGGGAAGCGGCCCCCCATCCCTACTGCTGGACTTTGCAAAGGCACAATGACATGCATGTGGGCCAGGGTAAAGTTTTCAGCAAGTGTCTCTGGAAAACTAGATGTCCACAGGCACAACGTGAACCATAGATCCATGCTTGATATTCACGTGGATCATGGCGCTAAATGTAAATCTAGAAAAAAATATAGTCAAGTCTTTAAGACTTTGCATCAGGCAAGGATTTCTATGTAGGATTCATGGACCCCACCATGGATGGAGCATCATCAAAATTTAAGAGTTCTGCTCTTCCAATATTGTCTGTGATGAGAAAGGTTAAAAACAATGGTGTTTCCAGCTCTCGGGAAGAGGAGGCGGGAGGACCAGGGGTTGGGCTGCCTGCGCTTCATGGAAAGATCCTGCTGGAAGGGAAAGGACTGAGGGCGAAGGAAGCAGGAAAGAAGGGGACAGTGGAGGAAGGCAGAAGACAGCATGAGCCGCGCCCCCCCCCCGCACCCCCACCGGCTCTGGAGAAGGCTGTGGAGCTCAGTGCCCCTTCTCCAGCTCCACAGAGGGGCACTTCTCACAGGATAAGTTTCCTGAAGGTCGTTTTAGAAAACACCACCGAGGAAAGATGAGCTGGAGGGAGCTAGGAAGCTCAGCCCTCCCTGTACATCCACCCCAGGCCTCCATATAGGAACCGTGAGGCTCCCCCCCGCCCCCCCCCCCCCCCGCCTCCTGCTCTCCTGGCATGGAAGGACTTTGAGGCTGGAAACAGAATGCTGAGGCCCTTCAGTGGGCTGCCTGGGTTTGAGTCAGTTGTATCAGACTGTGGGGCTGGGTTTTCTTTATCAAGTGGGAAATGCAAGGATGGGGCAGAGGACAGTTTGTGTTTATTGTTTTCCATAAACTCTAATCAGCTTTAAAGTTGGGCCTGAGACCAGCAGCTAGAAGGGGAGCCTGGCCTCTGACTGCTCAGAGGGGATTAAACATTCCTGTGCAAGATGAGAAAGATTCATGGAGGAAGCCAGGAAAGCAAACACCCGCCAGAGGTTTCGGGTCCAGAGGTGAAGATGGATGGATTTACAGGAGGGAGAGGAAAAGTGCAGGGCAACTGGTGCCCGAGCTGATGGAAGGGCTGCTGGGGAGGACAGCTGTGCTCTGCAAGGGGCTCCCGGGGAGGACAGCGGTGCTCTGCAAGGGGCTCCCGGGGAGGACAGCGGTGCTCTGCAAGGGGCTCCCGGGGAGGACAGCTGTGCTCTGCAAGGGGCTCCCGGGGAGGACAGCTGTGCTCTGCAAGGGGCTCCCGGGGAGGACAGCTGTGCTCTGCAAGGGGCTCCCGGGGAGGACAGCTGTGCTCTGCAAGGGGCTCCCGGGGAGGACAGCGGTGCTCTGCAAGGGGCGGCTGAGTGCACAGTGTGGACAAGAAGAAAAAGTCACAAACCTCCAGAAATAAGCCATGCCTGGGAACAGGGACCGAGGACGTGGCCGAGGCAGGCCCATGGGAGTGTGCTGCTGGCTCCACAGTGATTTCCAAGACTGAGAGCAGATCTGCCTACAGGCCCACTAGGAGCCGACAACCCTTGGTTCTTGTGCCAGTGAAGTGTGATAGAAAAGGTTGTGTCTGGTTCCAGCCCCAGGAAGCCTGTCTTCTCACTTCCTACCTGCAAAGATGGCTGGGTGGGGGCGGGGAGGGTGCTTGATCTCTCACAGTAGAAGTGGGGGAGGTGTTGACTGGGGCCTGTAAGGCCTGGTCAGAGGGCCAGGGATGGTGCACTGGACCCCTGGGGTCTCAAGGTACAGGGCAGCTAGCTCAGAGTGGGCATCTGAGGGTCTGAGGCAGGAAAGGGAGACCCTGTGGCCTCTTGTGTCAAAGCTCAAGACTGTGACCAAGAAGGGAAAACATAGGCTCCCAAATGGACTGCAAGGAGACCAGCCTGAAAACCAGCCAGTGTCTCAGGGCACCCAGAGAGGCATACTTGTTAGAAGCTGGCCAGTGGGATAGAGCTTTCCAGGTGAAATTAGGGCAGGAACAGCCCAACATCCAGGCAGGCCTTCCCATGAGATGGAATTCTCAGCAGCCAGCTCCACACACCTGTTCCCATGCAAAGGAAACCCAGTAATTTACAAAAGAATGGGAGGTTTGGGGACTTTCAGAGCCCGGGATAGCTCTGGGTGGCTTCCAAGAGCCAAAGTTAGTAAGTAAACTGGGAACAAGTCCTCACACAGGCCTTTCCCAGGGTTGACTTAGCCCGGCACTGTCATTAAAGACCCGGGCAGACTTCTGTTTTCATATCCAGCTTTATATGGCATGAGGATTTCATTCTGGTCTCAAGGTGGCTGCCACAGCTCAGTGCACCACATCCTCATGCCTGTTTCCAAAGGCAGAGGGAAAGGGGGACCTGAAGTGCCACTAGCCAGATCTAGTGACCAAGTTCATCCCATTACTGTACCAGAGACTGAGGATGTGCCTGGCAGTGTGAGGTGTGGGCTCTTACCACCAGGGGGAAGCAGCAGGAGTCCTTGTTCTGGTTGGTGAAAGCAGGTGGCAAGCTCTGGAAGTCAGAAGCCTGGAATTAAAGACTTCTGGGATGATGGAGGGTACAGAGTAAACGGATGGGAAAACTTCTCTCAAGCTCCAATGTGAGGCTCCGGGCCTCAAGAGAATACGCACCATGGAAGAAGCCTGGAACTGAAGACTTTTGGAGTGACGGAGAGCGCAGAGTGACGGAGTGGGAAACTGACAGGTCCACTGTGAAGGTTGGAACAGGGCAAAATGAAAAACAGGAGAAGCTACAAGTCTTGTATTTCATTTAAAATTATCAAAAAAGTATAGGTCAAAGAAGGGCTGGAGAGATGGCTCGGTGGTTAAGAGAGATCCTGGTTCAGTTCCCAGCACCAAACTGGGTAGCTCACAACTGCCTCTGACTACAGTTCCAAGGGATCTGACACTGTCTTCTGATTGCCACAGGCATTGCACCTACATAGTGTGCTTATATAGAGGCAGGTGAAGTATTCCTACACATAAAATATAAACAAATCAATTTTTAAAAAGTAGGTGAAAGACATGAAGGCAGGAAGGAGAAGGGAGGGGAGGGAGAGAAACACTGGAAAAGAAGAAAGAGTTCGAGCAAAGCAGGCGCTCGGAAAGGCTGGCCTGTTGCCTAGCTACCAGCTCAACCCAGGCAAAAGCAAAGCTGCCGCAGGGGCCAGGCAACTGCAGTAATGATACTGTCCAGCCTGGCCACCTCCCGCCATCTCTCCTGCAAGCCTGGCCACCTCTCTTGCCTGCACCACAGCTCTCTCCGAGTTACACACGGCCTCACCAGCTCTTGCTACTCAGAACCCCTTCTCCTGGGGAGAGAGCTGAGCACGGTAGTGGAAGCTGCTCTCACTGAAATTGGGCCTGGAACCACTAGCCAGGAGCAGCAGGGGACATTTATTGAAATAAAGACCTCTCTTATCATCATTATTGACCAGACCTGACAGGGGGAGTTTGGTAGAATGAGCACTCTGACTGGAAATGTTTGAGGATTACTGTGCTACAGTGCCTGATCGAGGGCTGTAAAGTTCAGGTCCCGAGTCCTCCAACTCTGCTTTTTGATGGAAGGGACATAGGTTGACAATACATAGGGAAGTAAATGAGCAGGCTTTTCTGTGGCGTCCCACATGCAGTAAGCAAAGCACTGGGGAGCACAAGGGTGCGGGAACAGAAGGGCCTGTGCTGACTTCCCAGGGGTACAAAAGAGGGGGGGATACCGAATGTGGGAAAGGGGCCAAGAAAGGAAACTGCATCCCTCCATGGTGGCTGCAGGAGACAGACAGAGGGTGGAGTGTGCCTGTGATCAGCAGGGCTCAGCTTTGCACACGGGGTCTCTGTCTGTCCCAGAGGACTCTGGGAGCATACGCTTGGGAAGGTGGCCAGAGAAGACACAAGCGGGCCAGCGAGAAGGCTTCCAGCAGTTCCCACAACACGTTCGTGTGGAAGACGGTGGGAATTTGGAGCGGACCAGCATGGAAACCTCGGGTGACCTCAGCCACACTCACTTTCCTGAGGCACTCGGAGAGCTCACTGCTCATCACCAGCTGGGATGGCCTGGCTTCAGGAGGTGGCCTTGAATTTGGTTTTGTCAGTTTGGTCAGACCCAGGGGAAATAGCTGGGTGGGCGTTGACTATGAGTGTGGAGGGCAGGGAAGGGACAGGGAAGTCTGAGCTGGAGCTACAGGTGGCTCCATCTGTGATGTTCGGGGTCATGGGCACGCATGGGCTCTGAGCATCAGGGGCTGTCGCCACAGGAGCCCCAGCCATCTGTGATGGCCGGGGTCATGGGCACGCATGGGCTCCGAGCATCAGGGGCGGCCGCCACAGGAGCCCCAGCCGTCTGTGGCTGTCAAAATGGAAACTAGTTCATGTGGAACTGTAGTACACATTGTTTCTCAGTTGCACTACACAAATCATAGATGTTTACTAGAACATTCCACCGTCACAGAATACTGTTGGAGAAGAGGCCTAGAATGGATCTTGGAGAGAGGCCATCCTCACATCACTCAGCCCAGTGAACTGTGCAGTGAGTTTCCTTGCCCTGAGTTTCCTCCGCTGGAAGAAGGAATGGGGAGGAGGCTGCAGAGGACTGGGAGGGGGGTGAGCCAGGGTCCCAGGGGTCTTCTGCATTCCTCTAGGGGCAATAAGTTCCCACAGTGTGGTAAAACACCACAGTCTGTGGGAGTCCAAACACCACAGTGGTCTGTGGGGATCAGAGCAGCATAGTGGGTTCGTGGGAATCTGCTCCCACGAATGAGACCGTGAGGTGAGGATGGGACCCGGCCCAGGCTGGAACCCTGGTGCCGCTGGCAGGGGCCCACGTGACTTTCATGCTGATTTTGTGCCCCGTGCGGCTTTGTTTGGAAGGAGCTGCCTGCTTTCTGATGAGGTTCGGAGTCTGAGTCACCGTGCTGTTTCTGTTTTGTTCCATTTCCTTTTCTTGTTTTGTTCTGTGGTCGGCTGTCACTTCCTCCCCACCCATGACACTGATCACTGTGCATATGTGGAGAGTGACTGGCCGTACAGGGCACTGGAAGGGGCTTGATACCAATGTCCATTCTCTTTTGAAAGCAAGAATGATGGGGTATTCCCCTCCATTGTCTGCATGGCAGGGATCTTACTCCTTCTGGCAGGCCCTTTGAACAGAGCCTGCACAGCAAGAGAGTCTGTGTTCACAGGGCAAGAAAAGCATGGTAACCAGGCTGTAGGTGTTTGTTTGGTTTATCCAAAAGGATGCTGGGAAATACTCTTTTGCTTCAATCTCCTGAAGACGCATAAGTTAGCGGCGCGTCTGCCATGGGCTTTGTCTGGTGACACAGAGTCGCCTCACCAAAGCTTGGCCACACTCCTAAAATGCTTCTTCCCATCTTCCTAACCAAATAACTTGCAGGGGATTCCAGGCAAAAGCAAAAGCATTCATGTTTCAGGACACTCACCAGGGTGAGTAACAGCCAGCTTATCTCATGCCATCTGCTGCTCTCGGCTCCACATAAGAACACTGTACTAAATAGGAAGGATGAACTATCTGAAGGCATGTTTAATTCAACTCATTAGATAGATCAGGTTGTGAATAAAAGGCAAGGCACAGTGGACACGGTGGCTTCTCTGAAAACCCTTCGTCTGCAACAGTATGATTTTGAACTCTCTAGAGAATGACTCTGACTTCAAGAACTTGAATGTGATGATTCACACACATGAGGAGGTTTCCCCAAGCAGCTTCATGATGCTGAGACCATGCGCTGCATCAACATGCCCTGCTCGGGGCCTGGGCCCTCCGCTGTGCAGATCTTCCACCGTGCTCACTGCCACGGCGCTTGCCAGAGCTGAAGGGCTCACCAGGCCTTAGAGCTTGCAGCACCAAAGCCAGCTTCCGAGACCTGCCCATTTGAGGTAACGTTCCTAACGGATGCAGTGGTGCTGACTGCAAAAACAGGCTGCCTCTAGTGTTTCCTTCCTCAGTGGATCTGTGAGGTCACTTACCTTCTCGATGACCCTAGTGCAGTCCTTCAAACCCATCACTTAGCCGCCCACTTCCCACAGCTCTGAGGATGGCACCCATGACGACACCGTGCTGTGGTGCTGGGGAAGCAGAGTCCCTCCCCCATCGGAGGCTCGTGCAGTGGTTCTCTAGCCTGCTGCAGGCCAGAGCCTCCTGGAGAGCTCACAGAAGCCCCAGTATCTGGGCCATGCCCTAGGCCAAGTAAATCAGAATTGAGGTAAGCTTTGAGCAGTGAGTGGTGGGTGAGGACTGGGGTCAGTACGCCTTCCCAGGCTGGCACCCCTGCTGCTGGGAGGACTCTGGGAGCCAGATGCTGTGGCTGAACTTAACTGGCCTGAGAGCCTGTCTATGTCAGCTGTCCACCCAGATCCCAGAGGACCAGCAGTCCAGCCCCAGCCCAGAGCTAGACTTAGAGGACATGGGGGCTCCGGAGGCCACCACAAGTTCGAGCTGGCTGAGGGACACCTGAGGCTTCATCCTCAGCCTAGAGTTGCTCAGGTCCTTCAATACTGTGCTGTCTAGGAGTCAGAGTAAGTTGAGCAGCAGGTATGACCAGGAAGCAGTTTCTCACGTTTCTCAAGGATCCTGATGTCTTGAGGGTGGGGCTTGGCCAGGGAGTCTAATGTGAGCATGGGAGGCTCAAGGGGGCATCTGAGGTCACTGAGGTCCACCACACCCATCCCAGGCCTATGGGAAGCATGGCTGGTCTAAGAGTTCTAAGGAGACTCACCTACACATCTTCTCTACAATATGTACTAACAATGGTGCAAGAGGCTACCACACATTTTAAAGGATAATTTAGGACATGAGTGCTTCTGTGAGTCACAGTTGAAAACACTCCATTCTCCTTTTATTCTGTAGCCATTTACAGGGAAAAGGTCTGCTCTGTTATCTTATCCTTCCCTGCATTTATGAAGGTTTTAATTTCAGGGTTCCCAGTAGGCCAGGCAATGTTTAAACGGGATAACAATGTCCCCGTCCTCCCTACACACCCCTGGCCAAGGCTGCTGAGAGAAGCAATGACGGAGGTCACCTCAGGGCCTCAGGCCAGGCTGGCCTTCAGCCCAGGAACCAACTCCAGATCACCAACGTCCAGTGAGGCAGACCTAAGAGAGCAACTGTGGAGGAGGCACGGAGGTGGCATGGGCTCAGCTGGCTGGCCCACTGCGCTCCATCACCCAGGCCCAGAAGGAAGGCCTGAAGTCTGCAGACCACACATGACTGACACAGGAGAAGACAAGGACCCATGGCCACCCATCCTGCCTTGTAACCAGCAGAGCAGTTAGGTGCACATGACCCTGGGACTCCTAGATACCCCCAGAGCCTGAGGAGCTGCCCTGGGCTCCTCATCTAGGCTTGAGAGAACAGCTGCAGCCCTCTGCCTGTCAGTCACCTGGCAGTTCTGTGAGGCCACTTGCACCTCAGAAGGAGCCTCGGGTGCTGCCTGGTCCACTTCCCTCCCCTCTGGGTCCCAGGGCTGTCCCTTCAGCACTGCCCTACTCTGGGGTGTCTTAGTCCCTCCCCTCTGGGTCCCAGGGCTGTCCCTTCAGCAGTGCCCTACTGTAAGGTGTCTTAGTCCCTCCCCTCTGGGTCCCAGGGCTGTCCCTCAGCACTGCCCTACTGTAAGGTGTCTTAGTCCCTCCCCTCTGGGTCCCAGGGCTGTCCCTCAGCACTGCCCTACTGTAAGGTGTCTTAGTCCCTCCCCTCTGGGTCCCAGGGCTGTCCCTTCAGCACTGCCCTACTCTAAGGTGTCTTAGTCTCCAGTTTTTTAAAAAATTACTTATATTTTGTGTATTGCCTGCAGTAACTGCATCAATGCATGCAATCCCGACAGAGGCCTAGAGTTGTTAGCTGCCATTTGTGTGCAGGGAACCAAACCTGTAAGAACAGCTAGTGCTCTCAACCACTGAGCCACTCCTCCAGCCCTTTAATTTCTTATGGTTACTTGTCAGTCAGGAAATAGAGATTCGCCCATCCATCTGTCCATCTATTTGTGCATCTGTCCATCCATCCTTTCTCCAGTCACAAAGACATATTTTAAAGTCCCATGGCTATTGAATGATACCAGCTGATATAATCTGTGGCAAACCAGGGGTGAAGTGTGGTTTACTTGGCTGGGGGAAGTTTCACATTGAGCTGTGACAGGCTGTGGGCTGGTAACAGAAAGGGTGAAAGGGCAGGGCATTGCCCTGAGGAGCCGTGCACAGTTCTGGACAGTAATTCAAACCGACTCCATCACTTTGTGAGGGTGAAGGTTACAGAACATGTCAACTGTAGGGCCTTGGGACAGGCATGCCTTAGCACCTGGGTCTGCCCAGTGCCCTGCCCCAGACTCCTGCAGAAAGAGCGTGGCTGACACCAGACAGCTGGCCACCTGACCACAGGCCCTGCTCAGATCAGAAGCCATCCCAGGCCCTGCACGGACTTGGAGCAGGGATGGGGAGAGCCCTCCCAGCCCGACTGCACGGCTTACCTCAGAGATGTCTTTAAACAATGTGGAGGAAATGGGTCAAGCTGTGGCCACCGTGGGCCTGCACAGGCTTGTGTTTATGGCCACGGGAGACCTCCATTCCCCTGAGAGTGCTGCTTCCTGTCCCTGGGCCTATGTGGTAGCAAGTCCCCAAGAGGATTGCCTGGTTCGTGCAGACTAGCACTGTTTGCACTCAAAGAGTTTGTGTGTGTGTAGCCAAATTCCAGAGTACTTATTAACACATTGGCCAGAACAGAGCAGAAGCCATGTTTTCTGGCACCCACTGGAAGGAGGTGTCTTGCAGGGCTGGGAGAGGGAGAGAAGCAGCTCCACCCTGCCGGTCTCCCACCCTGCCACCTGCCGGTCTCCCACCCTGCCATCTCAAGCACTCCCAGGCTGTTCCCCAGGGAGTGGCCCTGTGGCTGTAGGACAGAGGCTGGGACAGGTATGGACCAGCCTGCAGCATTGACACAGCGGGCGTCTCCCCACATGGGGACACCCAGGCTCCTGAGGGTAAATGTCCAGCCATTCCGCTCACAGGGACAGAGAAAGGACCTGGGCTTGCTTCAGTGTCGTTGTCCTCTCTGGGGCCCTGCCCCAACCCCTACCCGGGGAGAAGTCTGCTGCTGCTTAGACCCAGCCACACTGGCCTTACAGCAGCCTTCCCACCCACACTGACCACTCCTGTCTGAGCCAAGTGAAGGAGAGAGGGAGCAGCCAAGGGGTGTCTCCTCTCCTCCCTGGGTTCCAAGCCCTTGTCTGACAGGACCTCTGCCACATTAGCGCCACCCCTTAGGCCTGCACAACTCATTGAGGGTCCTATGTTCTTTCAACAGCAAATGAAGCTTGTAGCAGAAAACCTGAAAGAGGAGCCCCAGGAAGATGGGAAGGAGGTGGCCACGCAGTGCCTGCCTGTCCCCAGCCTGTGAGGATCAACACCTGCTCTTCCACCTTCACTCAACCCAGGATGGCTGCTTGGCCACATAAGTGGCTGACATGGCAGGCACCCTCATCCTGCAAGGTCCAGCACTGTGGGTAGAAGAGGGCGGCTGGAACCCTAGGAGATCCCTGGCGCCCTCTCAGCAGACTGCTTCCCGGGTCCCACGCACCGCTGTGAGCTGCCTCACTTTGCTGCAGAGCCTAAGCTGCCTTGGAGTTCCACCAGCAAGAAATGTCTGCGTGCCATGTGGCATTCACAGGGGACGCCAGTCACTCAGGTCCTCAGCAAGGTCCCATGGTGGTGGTGGTGCCAGGTGTGTGCCTACCGTACCCATCACAAGAGCCATGCTGCGGGAGGCCGTAGACTGGGATGGGGCCCACACTTGAGTCTCCTTTCTGGTTCTGTTTGGCAGTACCCTATCAGACTATAACCGAGCTATTAAAGGCAGCCCTCCACCTGACTCCTGCTTCCCTCCCAGGCATAGCAGACATACCTCGTCGACCCCTATCCCCATCAGGCCGTGACAGGTGGAGCAGTGAGGTGGGGAACCCGGGGGTTAAGTCAAGCTCCAAAGCTCAGCCAGCCCAGGCATTCTGGGACGCTGCTGCTGATACCTGCTCCAAAGGAGGCCTGCCGTGGGCCGGAACCTGCCAAGAGTGCTGTCCACTGCTTACAGGCACGACAGCACCTCCCAGGCAACCAGGGCCACCAGTTGGGGTGGGGTACTCAGGCCCCTGGCTGAGCCCTGTGAGCTGTCCTGGCAGCTGTTCAGACCTCACACTCCACCACAGCCCCCTCAGCAGCAGCTGGGACAGCCCTGCCCTGTGACACTCGGCATTCCACACCTGGAGTCTTGCTTTACCCAGAGATGGGCTGGCAGCTGGCTCAGTGTCCCTTGCTTTTGGAAGCCCTGACTCTGACCTTTGCCCTTTCCCCTTGCTTGGAGGAGGCGGCCCAGGGCATAGTCAGTGCCTCACAGAACTTTATAGATCAGGGTCGTGGTTTAAGGAGGTGGTAAACGGCAGCGACCAATAAAGGCCTAAGATCTGTGACCCCAAAATCTAACTACCTAGCCCAGCCTGGGGCCTGGGTTTGCTGGGAAAGGAGTTCAGGTGGGGTCCTTGGTCCTGGCTCCTGGTTTCCCCGAAAGCCTGAACTTGGGGAGCAGTTATAGGAATACAGTTGGTTGTGAGTCCATCAGCCTACCTGTCCACCTGTCGTCACAGCCGCAGTCTTTCCCCTTCAGCCCTGTGAGGGGCCCCAGAGACCCAGCTAGGCTTCCCTGCACTTGAGACTCTTGTTCCCATGCGCCTCCCTTCTGCTCTCCACAGTGCCCAGCTGGCTGTGGCCACAGGATGGGATGGATGGACATAGGAACAGGCCAGGTATGTGAGAGGGAGACTGTTGTATGGTCTGTGGCCTGCCCAGCTCTGAGTCTCCAGCACTGGGAGCACACACCAGTCCTTCAGGACTCCTGTGGTAAAGCTGAAGGCCCGGGCGTGCTGGCCAGCCCAGCTGCCCTCGGCTGCTCCGCCTCCTGCAGGCCCTATCTTAACGGAACTGAGGATGGGCTCTGGGAAGATGGTACTCTGCGCCGTCCCTGTGCCTGCCCCCGGGGCCATTCCCTCTGCTTGAGTGCTCACCTCACCTTCTCTAACTGTCCTGACCTCTGCGCCCACCCAGCCTTCTTCCTGTTGGTCCCACCTTGGCCCTCGGATCCTAGCCAGGCCACTGCCCTGTGAGCCATGGGTTTGTTCTTACCCACTCCAGCCATCGCCCTCAGCCCCTACAAAGTCCATACTCGGGAAACAGCCCCCTCTGCTTGCCAGCCGGCCTCCTGTCCCCCAAGACCATCACAGATCTGCTCCCATTACCAGGAGCTGGGGGATCTCTGCTCCCATCGATAGGCTCAGCTGACCTGGCACCGGGCCTAGCGTGGCTGGGATAAGGAAGGCGAGCACTAGGAACAGTGGACCAGGCAGTGGGGCCCCCACAACTCAGGCAGGGACAAGCCTGGAAAGGCTGCAGAAGTCAGGTTCAGCATGGGTTGCTCAGAGGAGGTTGCCTGAGGCCTATGGAGGAGGAGGACAAACCCACCCTGGGAAATGAAAGGGGTCTTGGGCTCTAGCCTAGTACCCTGACAGCCATCTAGAGGTTTCCACAAACGACAGTGTAAGGCACTCTGCGTGGACAGGTCATGGGAAAAGAACCTTGGCTTCCAGAGCGATTCTCACGCACACGCCTTTCCCACTGACCCTGCCTGGAAGGCGCCACCAAGATGTGAGGTGAGGCAGCTCAGACTGGATGCAGCCCTCACCAGGCAGGGAGCATGCCTGGGCAGCCGCTCCTCCAAGGTGGCCAGTTCTACACCAGTAAGCTCTGCAGGCTCAGCAGATGCAGATGCAGGTCTGTACCAGGCTCTGGGGCCCTGGCTCCTTCGGACAGATCCGACCCCCAGCGCAGAGGCCATGGAGCTTGAGCCCCACTGAAGGAGGCTCAGGACTGGTTCCTTCTGCCATGTGCACCACAAACTTGTCTCAAGTGCAAGATGCAGCTACCACCAAGTCCCAGGGGACATCAGTGCACACTGACTGCACTGAGGTTGTCCCCAGCTACCTCACACTGCCACACTGGGGGCTGCCCACCTACCACACTACCACACTGGGGGCTGCCCACCTACCACACTGCCACACCGGGGGCTGCCCACCTACCACACTGCCACACCGGGGGCTGCCCACCTACCACACTGCCACACTGGAGGCTGCTCACCTAACCACACTGCCACACTGGGGGCTGCCCACCTAACCACACTGCCACACTGGGGACCTCCTCTCACCCTTCACAGGAGCTCTTCTTGCCAGGGGCCGCAGTGCATGTCAGACTGGCAGCCCCAGAGCATTGCATGGTAGTCCCAGGACAGGCTAGACGTGTGCTGACAGCTCTGGGTAGGCCTAGGAGTATGTGTGGTGGTGGTGGGGGGTCAGCCCTGTCCCTCTATTGCCGCAATGGTACACTCCCTGACAGTCTCTGAGCAAAGCTTCCTAGGAGAGAAGCTCGGCCAGGCTGTAAAGTGGGCCCTGGCTCGCACTCTCCAGCCCTACTTTCCTCGAACTAGCTCCATATGATAGGTGAGGAAGCAGCCACCCCAGGGCTTCACAACAGCATGGCCCCTGCTCAGTGGCACACACCTGCCCTTTGCCAGCTGCCAGCGTGATGCCCACTGCCTACACAATAGCTCTTTATTTCACTGACATCTCAGCATCTAGTTCCACGTTCCCGTCCTAAGCTCCTCACCTCCTGCCATCTTCTAGTACGAAGCAAGGACAAAGAACAAAGACCGCAGGGTGAGGGCCAGCCTGGGCCCTAAGCTTTAAGAACCCCACAACCTATAAGCCAGTGCCTTCATCAGCACCCAGATAATGTGGGTCCTGGCTGAGCATCTGAGGAGCCTGCCAGGTGCCAGGCCTGGCATCATGCTCCATCCAAGGGTGGCCCAGAGAAGGGGCCCTGATAAGCTGGACCCTCTAGTGTCTCTAAGGGACTAGCAGGACCTAGAGGAAGGTCCTGGTCCCTCTGCCGGGGCAGCCACGTCCTCAGGCTCCCGTCCTCAGCTTGGGAGCACTCTTCTTTCCTGGTCCGGAGGAAAGGCTTATTCAAGTAGGCACCAGGGCAGAGCACAGAATGACTGTGGCCCACTGAGTCAAGGCTAGCAGGCCTTGCAAGCCAGCCCAGTGGCCAGGTCCAAGTCCTACACAAAGGTGAGCTGCTGGCAAGGACTGGCAAGGAGGCCAGTGCAGTCAAACCAAGTGAGCTGAGAGATGGGAGAAGGCCTGGAACTTGGGGAGCACTCACAGCAGGGCCTCTGCCTCTGGTGCAGGTAGCCATGGAAGGCTCTGGGTAGAGACGTAGCCTTCCTTTACACTTCCTTTCCTGGCCGATGGCATAAGAGGAACTTGCCTGATTTCATTGTCTTAAACAACCAGAAACAAAACAAAACAAAACAAAACATGGGGTAACAGGTCTCAGACATTGGGCAACACAGCACATGACATGATCACCCCAAGAGAAGGGAAATACTGCACCCCACGAATGGCCCCAGCTCCTACTGGGAGTAGTTGGAGAGGATGGGGAACAGGACCCCCAATAAAGCTGATAGCTCCCAACAACTTCAAAATCTGCTAGAACTACAAAGACAACAAAAATACATGCTCATAGCTGGAGGTTTCAACAGCCTCTGTCAACAGTTGGAAAGAGTGATAGGCATGGTGGCACACAACTTTAATCCCAGCATGGAGGAGGCAGAGGTAGGGCTGGTCGACATAGTGAGTCCTAGGCCAGCTGGGGCTATATAGCCAGACCCTGTCTTAAGACAAAAAAAAAAAAAAAATTGGTCGTTTCTACTCATCTAGAAGAAGTTTGAACACTGCCAACCATCTTGAAGTAAGGTGCAGAACACCCTCTGGCACTTTGTACACTCGCAAAATATTAGCCAATGTAGGGCACACCACACCATAAAATAAGTTTTAAAAGACTGGAGTAATAGAATATGTTCTGATGAAAAGACAGACTTAAACTAGAAATGGTAAGAGGGGCTGATGTGGAGAATCCCCATACTTGGAAATTGCCTTTCAAAACAATGTGATTTGGTTTAAATTATTTTTATTATTTTTTAAATAATACTGTTAAATTTTTATTATTTTTATGTGTATGATTGTATTGCCTACATGTGTGTAAGTGCACCTGTGTCATGCAGTCCTGCAGAGGTCAGAAGAAGGCATCGTATACCCTGGAACTGGAGCTGGTTGTTCGCCACCGGGTGGGTGCCGGGATTTGAATCTTGGTCCTCTGCAAGAGCAGCCAGTGCTCTTAACTGCTGAGCCAACTCTCTAGCCCTGTGATTTGGTTTAAAATGACACTGACATTACTTAGAGTGGAGAACAGACAACAGAAGCAGAGACACTCCAGAACATTCCCGCTGTCCCAATGAGTGAAGCCAGGGCCACAAACTAGACTGCCCACAGCGAAGGCAACAGAAGGGGTCAACTCAGATGACATGTAAGATTTGCTCATTTGGCTAATTATAATTATAGCCAAATACAAATGGCTGGAGAGGTCATAGATCTAGAGAAAACTGAATCTCTGTCATATCTCAAGACAAATGGAATTTCCTACCATATTGCTAAATATGGATTCTTATATTTACAGACAAGTATACTTCTTTTTGCAACAGATGGAGGCTATTGCAGAATTCCATAACTGGTCACACAGAAGGAATATATATCTGAGAGATGCCTAGCCCTAGGTGACAGATCTATAGTGGAACGTCTACACTTAAGGCTCATGAAACATAGCAGAACATGGGACAGAGAGAATACTAATGCATCTCTCAACTCCTGTGAAGCTTCCTTATTCAACAGAGTGTGATGCACACAGAGGGCCACAATTGGCTAAGTTTCAGGGAATAAGAGATTGCAGAGTGTGAGTCCCTGGATAAGACTCCTACATTAAACCTCACCCACCTGTGGCTCAGGGACAGCTGCAGAAGAGGAGGCAGAAAGGTTCTAAGGGCCAGGGTTGGTCTGTGACACAGGGAACAGAGGCTCTCAGGCCACCGGAAGCTGCTCATGTAACTTGACAATGGTGGCAGCGTGCACAAGACCCATGCCACTCAATCAGACAAGGACCCAGAGTGGAGCTAGGGAAATGGGCAGTGAGTGGGCTGACCCTATCCTGGGAATTGTTGTGGACTGGTCACTGCTGGGTGAGGGAAAGGAGATCTTTATTAAGATCTCTAGATAGGCTGACTAGACTCCAGTGGAAGAAATTGCACCAAAGGAGATCTGCTTGACCAGATAGGACTTAACATGTATGATGGGATGCATGAAGTCCAGTTCAGGGGTATGTGGAGGCATGGATGGAGGAGGAGGTCTAAATTTGATCAAGAACTATTGTATGAAATGCACAAAAGCTCAATGAAAATATTCTAAAATATCATAAAATATTCTAAAATATCATAAAATATCATAAAAATATTTTAACCCTCCCACCCCTAAGGGGGTGGGAGGGTTAAAACAAGCTCAATCAGGATTGGCTTCCTACCTCCAAAAACCATCTGGTTCAGGACCTGAGGTAACAATTTTCAAGTTGACACTAGCAGCTAAGCTATTATGAATGATCAATACCATGGTCATAGCAGAAAATACAAGTAAAAACTTGTTTGAAAAGCTGTCACCAAAATATTTCCTTCTAATCCCCAGATACAATACAATGGAACTGATTTACTTTCCCGTGTGTATGTGTGTGTGTGTGTGTGTGTGTGTGTGTGTGTGTGTGTGTGTAGGGGGTTGTTCATACCTAGGGTACTAGGATGACTGTGATAGTTAACAGTGTCCACATGACAGAATCTAGAACCACCTAGGAGACAAGCCTCTGGCCATGCTGGTGATGGATTGCCTAGGTTAGGTTAGCCGCTAGGCATGTCTATGAGAGATTGCCTAGGTTAGGTTAGCCGCTAGGCATGTCTGTGTGGGATTGTCCAGACCCAGGCTAAGTGCTGAGCTGAGCAGCAGCACTCATCTGTCTCAGCCTCTTGACTGAACGTAATGTAACCAGCTAACTCAAACTCCTGCAGCTAGGATAGACTATACCCTTGAGCTGTGAGCCAAAATAAGTCCTTCCTCCCTAAGCTGCATTTATCAGATATTTTATCACAGCAACAAAACAAGTACAGAAAGCGGTACTGAGAAGTAGGGTCAGATCATAAACCTGACCCCACGGTTCTTAGCTGCTTGGAACTGGTTTGCACGAGAAATATGGGGGAGTCTGGAACTTTGGGCCAGAAAAGCCTGCAAATGCTCTAAGCAGAGATTAATGGGTCATTCTGCTGGGAGCTTGGCAGACCAGAGTGGTGATAATGAGGATGGTAGAGGCCAGCTCATAAGAGAGGGACAAGCACTCTTATCAGGAACTGGGCAAGAGGTCATTTGAGTTTGTAAATATCTTAGGATTTATTGATTTAATCGTATGTGTGTGGGTGTGTGCCTGAGTGTATGTATGTGCACCACATATGTGCACCATGCATGTGCAGGCAGTTGTTAACCTACCATGTGGGTGCTTGGAACTAAACCTGGATCTTTTGGGAGAACAGCAAGGGCTCTTAATCACTGATCCATCTCTGCATCTCCTGAACTATATCCAAAGAATCTTCATTCTTCCCAAGTTAACGGTTAATGGACTATTTGTTTGATGGAAGAAATTTCAAGACAGAGAAGTTTCAAGATGAGCAATCCGGGCTGTGGCGTGACTAACTGCTCACCAGTTACCCAGGTCTACAGTGAACAAACAGCACAAAATTAGGCAGAAAGATCTAAAAATGTGTGGACTGGCAGAGAAGGCATGAGCAAACTGAAAGACTGAGACAACAGAGCACTCCAACAGTTGAAGAGTCTTCAACAGTCTGCTGCTGCTTGCTGAAGAGACTAGTGCCACTCAAGAGAAAGCTGGTGCTCTGAGGATGACCACAGGTAAGGTGACCTGTGAGCAAGAACCCACCCACTGAAGGTTCTACCTTGAGAAAATGCAAATTCCCTTGAAAGCCTAAACTGAGAGTGCCAATGTTGGGGGTCCCTGCTCAAAAGCAACTATGCATGGATGCGTTAGCACACAAAGGACAATCGAATGCTATTCAGGGGGCCTAGGCTCCATCCCTAGCTAGCAGCAGAACTGGGCAGCATTGTCCATATAATACAGATTTACTAGGTATGAAAAATACATAATTGGGGGCTGGAGAGATAGCCTAGCGGTTAAGAGCACCGACTGCTCTTGCAGAGGACCCGGGTTCGATCCCCAGCACCCACATGGCGGCTAAGAACCGTCTGTAACTCCAATTCCAGGAGAACTCCAATTCCAGGGGAATCTGAGACCCTCTTCTAACCTCGCGGCATTGCACGACACGGGTGCACAGACTTGCATGCAGACAGTACATTCATACACATACAAAAAATAAATAAATAAATTTTAAAAAATACATAATTGAGGGGGGTCATGGAGTCTTGCATTATGGTTTCATAGAGCCACTGAGGCCAGACAACGTGCGGCAAGGTTGGGATCCCTGCAAGGAAGCCCTGAAAGGCCACTGCTTGAAACTGTGAAGATGAAGACTAAGTTGCAGTGGAGATCCCAGGATGCTGGAGAGGCCCGTACAGTGGGACCTCTGTCAGGAAAGCTGCAGGTGCTGAGTGCAGGTGGCCCAAGAGAGAGGCTGGAGGGAAGGGACTACCTAAGCCCTTTGAAACCCAGGTGACCGCATCACAGGCCCCAAAGCCAGACATGGAGCTGCAGTAGTTGGGATTTTCCCTAATGGGTTTCAGTCTAGCTTGGGTCTGACCGCTCCCTGCTGTGCCTCCACAGGTCCCTTTTGGAATAGGAATGTTTATTCTGTATCATTGTTGATAAAAATGTAGTTGGTTTCTTATTTTATAGGCCATCAGTTAGATACTGCCTGGGTCTCAGATGAAACATGAACTTTTTTCTTTTTTCGACAAGGTCTCCCTGTAGCACCAGCTGTCCTGGAACTATGTAGACCAGTTAGCCTTGAACTCACAGAAATTGACTGCCTCCGCCTCCTGAGTGCTGGGATTAAAGGCATGAACTACCACACTGGGCAAAACATGAATTTTTAAAAAGTGTTGGAATTGTTAAAGATTATGGGAATTTTTTTTTTTTTTTTTTTTTTTTTTTTTTTTTTTTGTCTTTTTGAGACAGGTCTCCCTGTAGCCCCAGCTGTCCTAGGCTGGGCCTTGAATTCAGAGATCTGTCTGCCTCTGCCTCCTGGGTGCTAGGATTAAAGGCGTGCGCCACCACATCCAGCAAGATTATGGGAATTTTTGAAGTTGGACTGAATGCACTTTGCATTGAGGTGGCCATGGGCCTATGGGGAGAAGCAGTGGGGACTACTAGCTTAAAAGTGTGGAGAGATGGCCTAGCGGTCAAGAGCACCGACTGCTCTTGCAGAGAACCCGGGTTCGATCCGCAGCACCCACATGGCGGCTAAGAACCATCTGTAACTCCAATTCCAGAACTCCAGTTCCAGGGGAATCCGAGACCCTCTTCTGATCTCCGCGGCATTGCACGGCACAGGTGCACAAACCTACATGCAGACAGTACATTCATACACATACAAAAATAAATAAAAAAATAATAAATAAAAAGTGCTATGTTTGGGAGTCAAGTTGGCAGGATCCAGGACCTCCTAGGATTCTGTGCCTAAGGGGTCATCTAGGCTACTTTAACCTTTGGGGATGTGAGGGACTGTCTAGATTAGGGTAATGATGGTAGAAAGACCAACCCTAACTACTGGACAAATAAAAGGAACTGAGCACTAGCATTCACCTCTGCTCCTTAACTGGGGATATAATAAACCCTGCCTTCCTTACACTGCATGGTCAAGTATTTCAGTGCAGTAACAAGTAACTAATACAGGGTGATATCAAGACTTTTGACTCACAGAAACCCAGTGAAGGTCTGGAGTTGCCATTTGAGATGGAATACAACCGGGAGAGGAAAGAGTTCAAGAGGAAGTCTGAGTTTTAGATCCAGAAGAATCAAGATGGTTATCAGACATGTCCTAGTGCGTAAGTCAAATAGGTAGCTGAAATTTGGTGTCCCCGGGAGAGAGATGTCTAAATGTACTTGGGAGCCTTGCTGGCATCAACTTTTGAGCCTGTGATGAGCTGGTCAGGGGGCTGAGGACCAACACAGATCCAGAAGGGAACTTTGAGTCACCCCATTCAGAGGCTGGGAAGAACGAAGCCAGAGGGCAGAGCAGTCCACGGGAGAAGGGAGATCAGGAACCAGGGGCGGTTCCAGGTTATGAAGGGCTCAACTTACCAAGTTCTTACACAGGGCTGAAAACTGACCCTTGGGCCAGGGAGAGGGTCAAGGAGAAAAAGAAGTGGGTATGGGCATGACTTCTTCTGGACATGTGAACCTGGGTTATGGAGATGGTTTTACAACCCGCTGAATGTTCTGAATTGTCCAACTGTCCGACTGTGTGCCATGGGAGCCAGACCACAATGCAGGCATTTTAAGATCTAACCACTGGATTTTACAAAGCCATCGGCCCAGGATCAAAAGCCTGCTTGAGTGGGAAGAGGCCGAGTGAGGAAACAGTGGGAGGGAGCACGTGGTAAAAGGTAGGCAGTTTGCTGTTGGGAGTGGTTCAGAAGACAGCAAAGGACGTAGGGGTTCAAGAGGGGCTGATACCAAGTCCTCATGCTGGGGAGAAGATGGGAAGGCCAGCTGCTGGAGAGATCAGACTGCGGAATCACACCATTGAGAGAAGGGCAGAGCATGTGTACACAGAGGCCCTTGGAGCCGGTGCTTTGGCTCGCTGAGTTAGGACAGGCAGTAGCCAAACAAGGAGAGCAGATAAGATGGAGACGTAGGTTCTGTGGTTCCTTCGTTCTCACAAGAAGTCTAGGGAGCCCTATGGAGATGGAAAGTATAACTGATGGTCAGTCCTGGGGCTACCTGACACTGGTGGGCAAGGCTGCTGTCAGCTACACTGGACGGTGGGAGCTAGGGCATGTGGAAAGCTAGCTGTCTCCCAGGCTGGACTTGTAACGACGTTGCATTCATGAGAACAAGGACAACACAGACTCGGCTTCTATTGCTGAACACCAATATGTCATTTTATTATTTGGATTGTTTTCCTGCTTGTCACATAGCTGTCAATGTTTATACAATGAGGAAGATCAGCCAGAATTGGAAGCAAATAACCAAATCAGCTGACAACTCAACTCTGTGCCCTCATACACACAAATTCTTACTTGGTGGGGACATCTTCAATTCGGCCTCGTAACTATTCTTAAAATCGGTGTCAAGATTGTCACATCTTTAAATAAAGATAGAATTGCCAGAAGTACATAATTATATATATATATTTATATATATATACACACACATACAGAAAAATACAAGACTAACTTTCCCCACAATATTTAATTTATACACTACTGTAACTATATGCAACTTCTGAAGACAGGTTAAGAGGGACAAGTCACTGGTTAGAGCAAATAAGTAGTTTGGTCCAATATTATCTTAATGTAATGGTTTTTCGCTCCCTCCCTTTTGTGTGACGACATAGTATGACATACAATACATGCACAGTCATCCACCTGTTAACAAACGGGAAGACACCACTCAGACAGACATGTGTATACCCAGAGGGTAACCAACCACACACAACTGATAAGGCTATGATACAGCTATGCAGCATAAATGTCAACACTGCTGATCCTAAAGTGAGCACCATATACACACTGGAATATAAAAACCACGGGGAGCCAAGCACACACGGTTAGTTACAAGGTGCTGTTCCATGGCTACACATCAGCACACGAAAGACTATTTACATTACTTGGAAAACAGCTGCAACAAGGAGTTTATTGCCAATGCCCTTTATAAACTTCTCTCCTAGTTAACACAGATGCTGTGCTCACTCTCCGTGAACCACACATCTTGTTTCTGGCCCTTTGTAAGATCCCTGCTCAAGAATTTCAAGCAAATATGTTCTATGGCTTCACCCACACATCTGTTCTCGAAGCTTTTGACTATAAACATCACAATGAACTAGACCCATAGCTGAAAGCATCAGTAGCCTGCCTCGGCTAGAAAGGAAAGAAACCGGTTTAAGTTCTACTTAGTACAGTCAGGTATACTGTGAAGGTCAGAGTTCTGAGGAAAATACATTAACCCTAAAGTAGCAGAGTTGGTGTACTGAAGAAAGTGACTGGCCTGTACCCTGCCCACCCTGAATTTCATGGCCAGTCGCACCTCAGCTGCCACTCAGAGCCAGGCCAGGAAGCTGCAGAGTGTGGGGAAGGCCCCGGGCCCAGTCTACCTCTCTTACTGAGGTCCCTGGATACTGCTTTCAAGACCCCTAGGGCGCAGTGCAAACAGAAAAGCATCTGGCTCCTCCCAAAGTTAGCCATCTGCAACCACGGCAGCCTCAAGGAGAACACATGGAGGGGATTATCTGGTCGGAAGTAGTCTTAATAAGGGAAGAGGACAAGTAAGAATTCTCTGATTATCGTTTGGCAGGAGGGCAAAGTGGAGACACTCGGAAGAGGAGACTATGTGCCCCACACACAGGCAGGGGCAGTCATGGAGCACTCTGCCTGCGCCCTGGCTGCCCACCTGAGCCCTACCCTCTCAGGAGTAGTTTCTTATCAGCTGAGCCAAACACTGCAATGGAATGGAAACAAGAGACCAATGTCTCTACCAAACTCCTGAAAAACAAACCCCAGTCAAACAAACTCCAATGAGTTTTGCTCATTTTACAGTTTTGGCTTTGCCGACATCTGTGTGCTTCTGCTGCTACACCAGGCCCCTCTAGTCTCCTCTGCACACAGCTTTGAAGGAAAGCCTGCAGTGTCCTACAGGGAAACTTACATAGAGCCTCTTTTTGTTCTCCCAGATATATTACTCTCTAAGAGTTAGGACATGAATTCACCTCATCACATTACAAAAGATTGTCTGCTTGTAATTCTACAGGGGGAAGCTGCCTCACAATCCTAAGTAGCTGATCTCACCTACTACAAAAGAAGAAAATCTGTCAGTGAAACTGTAAGAGCCCCAGCTTTTTTCATACTATAGCTTAAGACAAACAGGTGTGGGGATGCTCAAATGGTGGTTCTATGGTCTGAGTGCACAGGCCCTGGACGGCTGGTGGCACCTCTCACTCCATCCCAGGCCTGCAGGCATCGCCACCTTATTGCTTTGGTTCTGTCTCAGGCACCAGTGTGCCTCAGAGCATGGAGTTTCCCTACACAGGAGAGGTCAGGATAGGAATTTAGATTTCACAAGGAAATAAAAGCATTTCCCCTCTCTAGGTTAAGTGCAGAACATCAAATTTCTAAGTGCTCCATTTATGTTAGATTCCAGATAATACAATTTAATCCTGCTCATCCAGAAGTTATGAATGTAAAAATTACACAGTAGACTTTTCGGCTGGAAAAGAAAAGCAGCTTCTAGCAGCATGCACAAAGCCCATGCATTGTCACGTTGTCGGAACAAATGGAAAGGTAATAAATAATTGCCCAGCACACCCATTTTAAACGGAGATCAGATGACGTGGCAGCAGCTGGCCTGGCTGGAGGCGCACAAAAGCCCCTCCTTAGGGTTCCGCTGGATGTTCACAGAGATGGTCTTTTCGCACAGAGGTAGCTGGAGCACGTTGTTCCTCAGGTTTTTGCTGGTTACGCGGTCCAGTTCCGAGGCGGGGCCCGTGGTTCCCGGGGTGCTGATGCACATCTTCCACGTGGACTTCTCCTGCACCTTCACGCTGGAGAACAAGGCCTTCTGCGGGTCCAGAATGTACTTGGCGCCGTGCAGCTGCGAGCCCAGGCACAGGCTCACCAGTTTGAGGCTCTGCACCAGTTCGCCTGCACCGCGAGGGGCAGCTGCTGCTGAGGCTGCTGCTGCGGCAGAGCAAGCTGGGGCCGAGCCAGGACCCGCACAGCGCCGGGCCGAGCCTGCTGTGCCCGAGGGGGTTCCGCCCGCGCTCCCCGCGGGGCCGCCTCCACCGGAACCCCGCTCTCCCGCACCCGGGTCCAAGCCCCCACCGCCACTCGGCTTGCTCTGGCCACCGCCATCGCCCTCACTGCCCGGCGGCCCCTCGCTGCTGTCACGCCTGTGCCAGGAGTAGGTGAAGCCGCTGTCCTTGTCCAGCCGCCGCCGGCTCTCCGAGTCGTCGTCGCTGGTCTCGGAGCTGCTGCAGCTGGAGCCGCGGCCCTGGCTTTTCCTGCGGTGGTAGCGCTTGTGCACCGTGCCCGGGGACGCGATGTTCATCTTCAGCCGGCTCAGCTTGGGTGGCAGGTTCTCGTCCATGTCGAACTCGTCGTCAGACTCGCCCTCCTCGAAAATCTGGTTGAGCACCGGCGCGCTCTTGCGCGATGTCAGGCGGTTGGTGACCGAGGGCTTGCGGCGCAGCACCACCTGCGCAGACAGGGACACTGGCTTCTTGTCCTCTTCGTCCTCCTCCTCATCCTCCTCCACCCTGAATAGGCACTTCCGGCCACTGGCCGTAGGCTTCAGGCTTGCGGGCGGCACGCTGGACAGCGCCGGCCCTGCCAGCTCGGGCAGGTCATCCTTCTTAACCGGGTCACACAGGCCTTTGCTCCTGTGGCCATTGAGAACACTGTCAGCAGCCCGGGCTGGAGACTGAGGGACTGTGGCGTGGGACAGGGGAGTGGCTGTGAGGTCATCCTCCAGGTCCTGCGGTACATCGATTTTGGTTGGCCAGGACTGCCTGTGTAACAGATTGGAGAAAGAAAGGTCATGTACCCACTACATGTATCTGGGAGAGTCGCTGTAAACACTTGACTAGGGCTCTAGGAAAATTGATGCCCAGTGGGCAAAGCATGGGACCTGAGATCCCAGAATCACACCGAGCCTGAGTTGCAGTGCAAGTCTGAATCCCAGGGCCCCTAGGAAATGGGAGGTGGAGACAGAACCCCCAGAATCCTGGGCCAGCTGGCCTGGCCAATGCAGCAGCCAAGAGAACCTGTCTCAGACAAGGAGGAGGAAGGCGAGAACTGCAGCCTGGAGTGGGCCTCTGACCTTCACACGCTGGCAGAAGCCCAAAGACACACACACACACACACACACACACACACACACACCACACCCTGGAGTGGTCCTCTGACCTTCACACACTGGCGGAAGCCCAAACACACACACACACACACACACACACACACACACACACCCATATACATACCAAAAAAGGTACCCAAGAAAAAATCCATAGGACTGAAAAGCCTGCAAAGTCCACTGAACATCCAGCCCCATCAGCAGGGTCACACGGTTTGGGGGCATGGGCAGATGGCAGCTCCATCACACCACAGCGGTCAGAAAAGGAAATTGGGAAAAGAACCCACCATCTTTCTACATGGAGGCTTTACACTCACACATACCATACATGTACACATACACACATGCATACACATGGGCCTTTATACTACAGTGCTAATGAAATGCACCTGGACTGTCCAGCACTGACCTCACAGGCCAGAATAAAAACTCAGCATTTATCAAAAGAAATGTAAATGGCTTAATGGATTTAAATCAGAGGATACTAGAGAGAAAACCTGACACATAAATGGTCTATAAAAGACCTCTTCTCCAACTGAAAACGTTGCTAATATAAATAAATTTTCAAAAAAAATTAAAAGGCGGGGGGGTATAGAGCAGAAGAGAGAGGGCTCAGTGGTCTAGAGCACTGGCTGCTCTTGCATAGACTAGAACTTGGTTCCCAGAAACCACATGGCAACTCGTAACCATCTATAACTCCAGTTCCAGGGCATCTGATGCCCTTTTTCTGGCCTCCTGTAACCACTGCAGGAGGCAGTGATAGGTGAGTTTGGGGTGGTGTTTCTGAGGTCAAGAAGTGTGGGAAACCCTCAATCTTCTACCAGTGATCAAACAACCTCTCCTTCATGGTCCTGCAGACCTGCACACCACAGAGCTTCCCCAACATGGACAAACACCTCAAAGGGCCCTGGGGTACCATGTGAACTGCAGCTAGCGACAGAAGACCAGGTGTAGCAGGTACAGCAAGGACAGGGCCCAGGCTCTTTTCAACTCCCTGAGGGCCACACACCCTGAAACAGGCTTGACAAGTACTTGAGGGCACTCTCAACCAGGTCTTTCCCGGCCAGTGGCTGTTAATGTGAGAAAAGCACTCTGTTAAACAACTGTATTTCCTGAGCATATAGCTACATCCAACATGGTGACAGGTGAGTAGCCACTCAAAACTTGGGACAGCAGACTAGCAATCTTCAAGTCCAACACTACAAAAATCGCATTTTAATGGAAGAGAAGAAAGGCTGACTCAGAGCCTCCAGGCAGGATGAAGTTTCTGAAACTCAAAACACAAAGGAGGCACTGCTGACTAGCCCCCCTGCAGATGAAGAAACCAAGACAGACATTCCCAGTCACGGAGCTTAAGGACATGACTTCTGATAGCCTGGGACAGTGACCACCATCCCCCAGGGCAGGTGCCATTCCACCAGACAAGAATCCCTGAGGGTCAACTTCAGTGAAGATTGCCAGCGACACCAACACAGCCTGGTCTAAGGACTCCACGCCTAGACCCTCCTCAGAGCTATGAACAGCTTTGGTGCTATCAGGCTCAGCTCACAGATTAAATGGCTCCATCAGCTGAGAAATCTACTAGCTGATCTGGCCTCCAAATCTTTGAAATTTTAAGATACTATCAGAGAACAAAAATGCTGCTTTCTGAACTCTGTGAGTTCAAGGCCAGCCTGATCTACATCATAGTAAATGCCAGCTGGGGCTACAGGGAGACCCTGTCTCAAAAAGACCAAAAAGACCTGGGTTCAGTTTCCGGCACCTACATGATAGCTGTCTGTAACTCCAGTTCCCTCTACCCTCTTATGTCCTCCCTGGGCGGGCAACACCACACGGATGCACATGTATGTAAATACATGCAGGCAAAACATTCATACAGATAAAATAAAAATAAATAAAACTTCTTAAAAAGCTCAATTTAGACCACATGCTGGAACACAAAATAATCCTCAACAAATACAAAAAAGCTTAAATAATTCCATATATTCTTTCAGACCACAATGCAATAAAACTTAAAATCAACATCAAAAGCAGCTCTGGTAAGCCGGGTATGGTGACGCATGCCTTTAATCCCAGTGCTTGGGAGGCAGAGGCAGGTGGGTCGCTGAGTTCAAGGCCAGCCTGGTCTACAGAGTGAGCTCCAGGCCAGCTGGGAGCTGGGACTAAATGGAGACCCTGTCTCAAAAGGCCAAAATAAATAAATAAATAAATAAATAAATAAATAAATAAATAAATAAATAAATAAAAAGAAAAGCAGCTCTGGTAATTACATGAACTCATGAAGATTAAACAGCACACTCATGAATGATAAATGGGGTCAAAGAAGAAATCAAGAAGGGAAAGTATTCCTGGAATTAAATGAAAATGATAAAACAACACAATGAAACCTCTGGGACACATTAGAAGCAGTCCTAGGTGGGAATATATAGCTCTAAGCACCTACATTAAAAAAATCAAAAAGAGCACAAATAAATGACTTGCTATAAGTCAAGAATTTGGGAAAGCAAGAACAAAACAAACCAGACCCAAATCCAACAAAAGAGAAGTAATAAAAACCAAAGTAGAAATTAATGAACTAGAAACAAAGATGCAATACAAAGGATCTTTGAAAAGATAGACCCTTAGCCCAGCTAACCAAAACAGGAACAAATCCAAATCGACAAATCAGAGACAAAAGTGAAAAAAAAAAAAAAAGCACAATAAACATCAAAAGATCTAGAACTTACATAGAAGGGAATACTTCAAAACATACACTCTAGTAAATGAGAAAATCTAAAAGAAATGGATGAATTTCTAAATTTGATGGATCCACCAAAGTTAAGAAGAGATCAATAGTTTAGGCAGAACAATAACAAATAAGGAAATCCAAACAGTAATAAAGCCTCCCAACTAATAGAAGTCCAGGACTAGATGGATTCTGGGAGGCAGAGGCAGGCGGATCTCTGTGAGTTCAAGGCCAGCCTGGTCTACAGAGTGAGTTCCAGGCCAGCTGGGGCTATAGGGGGACTCTGTCTCAAAAAAAAAAATTATTTAAAAAGATAGAAACAGAGAGAGAACCTCCAAACTCCTTTTACGAAGCCAGTAATATCAAAATCAGGTAAAGACACAAAAGAAAAAGAAAACTATAGGCTCATATTCCTAATGAATATAGATGTAAAAATTCTCAATGAAACATTCCCAAACAGCATACAGTTACACATCAAAAAGATCATCCGTCATAATCAAGTTGGCTTTACTCCAGAGATACAAGGATGGTTCAACAAATCAATACATATAATAAAAATGGACTTAAAGACACACAAAAAAAATCACATGATCATCTCAAGAGATTCAGAAAAGGTCTTTGACAAAAGCCAACATGCATTTGTAAGAAAAGTCCTAGAGGGAACTGGACTAGAGGGAACACAGCTCCACATAATTAAACAAATCCACTCTAAACAGAGCTAACCCTACCCTAACTATAACCAAGCATTCTCATTAAAAAAAAGTAGGAACCAAACAAGGCTGTCAGTGTCTCCACTTCTTTTCAATATAAAGCTTGAAACTCCTGCTAGAGCAATAGGACAAAAGAAGGAAATTAGAGTACTAATTGGAAAAGAAGAGGTCAAGTTATCCCTACTTTCAGATATTATAAGAGATCCCAAAATTCCAATTCCACCAGAAAGTTTCTAGAAATGGTTAACACTTCAAAGTGGCAAGTTACAAAATCAATTTACAAAAATCAAGGGCTGGAGAGATGGCTCAGTGGTCAAGAACACTGGATGCTCTTGCAGAGGACTCAGAATGGATTCCCAGCACCCCACATGGTGGCTAACAACTGTCTGTAACTCCAGTACCAGGGGATCAGATACCCTCTTCTGACCTCCCAGGGCATTGCAAGACATGGGTGTACCTACCCACATGCAAGCAATACACTCATACACATAAAATAAAATAAAATAAAATAAAATAAAATAAAATAAAAAATAAATAAAATAAATAAAATAAAATAAAATATTTTAGGAATAAACCTAACCAAAGACATTAAAGACTTCTACAATAAAAATTGTAAATCTTTTTTTTCTTTTTGAGTCTTTTTTTCCATCCTAGCTGTCCTGGAACTTGCTATGTAGATAAGACTGCCTTTAAGTTTTTATAAATGCTTCTTAATGTGGTTGGAGATAAACTGATGGCTGCTCCTCTTACTGCTTGGAGCCTAAGCAGTAACTGGATTTTGGTCTATCATATACAAAGCTGGCTTGTCTTCACTCAGGGCACCAAGAGGACAGATGGCTGTCCACACTAGTTAGTGCCTTCTGATTTTTGCCAATTCAAACAATTACACAGCAGTAAGTGAAGGATTTCTCCAGCCCTGTACTTGAATTGTAAGAGGCCATGAAGAATGACTACAAAACAAACTGCAAATGTGGGAAATACACACATGCAAACAAGCTTCATGGCATCAAATGAAAACTATTTTATATATAGCTTTAGTGGCTACTTTCCATGTGCTGCATATAACATTCAGATGGTCAAAGTTATGTTGGCATAGCCGGGCATGGTGGTGCACACCTTTGGTCCCAGCACTTGGGAGGCAGAGGCAGGCAGATCTCGCCTGGTCTACATGGTGAGTTCCAGCACAGCTGGGGCTACAGGGAGACCCTGTCTCAAAAGACAAAAAAAAAAAATGTTGGCACATAGTTGTTATCCCAACACAGAACCTGGGCGGAGGAAGACAACAGATTTGAGGCAAGCCTGAAATACTTGAAGAGACTATCTCAATAAAAGTCTTTTCTTCCTTTTAAAAAAAATTGTAAATCTTTGAAGAAAGAGACTGAGGAAGACACAAGTAGGTGGAAAGACCTCCCATGCACATGGGTTGGTAGAATATTATGAAAATGACTAGTCGGGCGCAGTGGTGCACGCCTTTAATCCTAGCACTCGGGAGGCTTGGGAAGCAGAGGCAGGTAGATCTCTGTGAGTTCAAGGCCAGCCTGGGCTACAGAGTGAGCTCCAGGACAGCTGGGGCTACAGGAAGAGCCTGTCTCGAAAAGACCAAAAAAAAAAAAAAAAAGAAACAAACAAAACAAAACAAAAAACAAAGAAAAAACAAAAGAAAATGACTATCCTACCAAAAGCGACTTATAGATTCAATACTATCTTAATCAAAATCTCCATGACATTCTTCACAGGATTATAGAAAAAAAAATCCTAAAATTCATATGTAATCACAAAAGACACAAGATAGCCAAAGCAATCCTGAGCACAAAGAACAATCCTGGAGGAAATTACCATACCAGATTTCAAAATATATTACAGAGCTGGGGCTGGAGCGATGGCCTAGCGGTTAAGAGCGCCGACCGCTCTTGCAGAGGACCCGGGTTCGATCCCCAGCACCCACATGGCGGCCGAGAGCCCTCTGAAACTCCAATTCCAGGAGAACTCCAGTTCCAGGGGAGTCCGATGCCCTCTTCTGACCAACGCGGCATTGCACGTCACGGGTGCACAGACTTGCATGCAGACAATACATTCATAACATATGGAAATAAATAAAATCAAAATATATTACAGAGCTATAGTCATAAAAACAGCATGGTATGAGTACAAAAACAGACTTGTAGATCAATGGAACAAAATGAAGACCCAAACTTGAGTGCTTGCAATTTTAGCCAGCTGATATTTGACAAAGGTGCCCAAGAACACACACTGGAGGAAAGACAGCATCTTCAAATGGTGCTGGAAAACTGAATCATGCCGCACAAAACTCATCCATATGGATGAAGGACAATGTGAAACCTGAAATGCTGAACCTGTTAAAGGAGAACACTGGCAGTAACCTACAAGATACAGGTGAAGGAAAGGACTTTCTAAATTGGATATCAGTCACTCAGGGTTAAGGTAAACAACAAGTGGATCTCATTAAACTAAAAAGCTTCTGTATGGCAAAGGAAACAACCAAGTGAGTGAAGGAGCAGCCCACAGAGTGGGAGAAAACCCTCAGCAGCTACGTGTCTGACAGAGGGTTACAGCCAGGATATGCAAAGACTCAGAAAACAAGGAATCAAGAAAATAAATGACCCAATTAAAAAATGGGCTATGGATCTGAACAGAGAACTCTCAAAAGAACAAATAAAAATAAATCCTAAAAATGTTCAACATTCTTGGTAATTAGGGAAATGCAAATAAAAACTACTTTAAGATTTCCTCTTACTCCAGTCAGAATGGCTAAGATCAAAAGAATAAATGACATGAAATGCTGGGGGGAATGTGGAGGACAGGGAACACTCATCACTGTGGTGGGAATGCAAACTCATGCCTCAGTACTGGGGGAGGGGGGGGGGAGACAGGTGGATCTCTTGAGAGATCAAGGCCAGCCAGGTCTGTATAGTGAGTTTCAGGCCAGCTGGGGCTAAAGGAAGACCCTGTGTCAAAATAGACAAACAAACAACTAAAAATAAATGTAGCATATAATCTGCTTATACTGCTTGGCATATACCCAGAGGACTCTTCCCACTGCAGAGATACCTGTATATCCATCCTTATTGGTGTTCTTTTCACAACAGCTAAGAAATGGAAACTTATATACATATCCCTCAGCTGATGAACGGATAATGAAAATGTCATATATTTACACAATGGAATTATACTCAGTGGTACAGAAAAACAAAATCATGAAATTCGCAGGTAAACAGAACTAGAAACTGTTATAATTGAAGTAATACAGACTCAGAAAAATGAATTACATTAGTTCTCTCTCATTTGTGGATCTTAGCTGCAAAACCTTATATACAGGTATACCCTTCATCACTCATCAAGAAGCTTCTTTTTGCTACGGTTGGAGACCATATCAGAGTTCCCCAACTGGTCAAATGCAGAGAATAAGTGTCTCTGAGATGCCCAGTCCTAAGTGCCACATCTACAATGCAACCTCTACTTCTAAGGCTCAGGAAAAGTAGTGGAACAGGGGCAGAGAGAATATTAATGTATCTCTCAATTCTCACCAGTGAAGCTTCCTCATGTAACAGACAGTGATTAACACAGAATGCCACAACGGGGCAAAATGTAGAGAATAAGAGACTGCAGAGCACACGTCCCTGGATAAGACTCCTATATTAAACCTCTGCCATCCAGGGCTTCAGAGTCCACTAGGGAAGAGAGGGCGGGAACACTGTAAGAGCCAGGGCTGGTGGATTACAAGGAAATAGTTTTTGCACGTTGCTGGGAACTTGCTCATATGATCTTAAGCAATGATGATACCATGCACAAGACCCACGCAAACTCAAACCAAACGAAACCCAGCCTAGAAGTGGAGAAATAGCAAAGAAGCCCCAATGTAAGCTAAGGGCCTATTGGCAACTTATCACTGCTGGGAAAGGGAGAATTGGTCTTTTTTAAGTGAGTGATGCTGGATAGGCTGGTCAGGCTCCAGAGGATGGACTCACACTGAGGGACATCTAGGGACTCAAACTTGATTTGATAGGCCTTAACATATGACAAAATGCATGGAATCTGGTTGGGGGCAACGGCAGGTGCAGATAAGGGAAGGGGTCTAAGTAGGGTTACGATGAGCTGTATGAAATGCACAAACATTCAATTAAAAACAGAAAACAGCAGCCCATTTAAAAAATTGCTTCAAATGACTATAAAGGAAAATTCAGCACTGGTTTGGGGATGAAATCTTGAAGGAAATAATGTGTCAAAACATGACAGATTTGGAAAATCATCACGAGCCACTCTGGCTTGAAGTGGCTTTCTCCAGTGTGTCCTCTGGGCTAGTCACCAGCCATGACAACTCTGTCCACTGAGCATAAGACTTAAAGCACCTGGTGGACATGAACCAAGCCCTCTTGCACATCAAGAAACCTGGTGTGACAGACATCATCACTGAGACTCCCCACTTACCCCAACCCCCGAATTATACAGCATTAACCAAGGTTTCACTATTTTGAAGGATTAACTTAAAAATCATGAAGGTAGGGCTGGAGAGATGGCCTAGCGGTTAAGAGCGCCGACTGCTCTTACAGAGGACCCGGGTTCGATCCCCAGCACCCACATGGCGGCTGAGAGCCGCCTGAAACTCCAATTCGAGGAGAACTCCAGCTCCAGGGGAATCCGACACCCTCTTCTGACCTCCACGGCATTGCACGACACGGGTGCACAGACCTGCATGCAGACAGCACATTGATACATATACAGAAATAAAAAATCATGAAGGTGTTTATCTCACCTAAACTGGGCCTTGATGCTGCTGGGGCTGGCAGACCTAGTCTGTACCTCTTTCTCTTGCTTCTCTCTCAGGATCCTCTCGGCAAGTAGGAAGTAAGTGGCGGTGATATGGTTGTACCTGTTGGTTTCTAGGGCTCTGTGGAGACAAAGCAAGAGCAAATGTGAGCCACACGGTTGCCTTTGTTTTTATAAGACTAATTTGTTTAAAGTGCACGCTAGGGCTGGAGAGACGGTCAGCAGTTATAAGCACTAGCTATTCTTGAAGAGGACCTGGGTTTGATTCCCAGCACCCATGTGGCAATTAACAACAGTCTGTAACACCAATTCCAGGGGATCAAATGCCCTCTTCTGACCTCCGTGGGCATTGCATGACATGGGTACACTTACAGATATGCAGGCAATATACTCATACACATAAAATAAAAATATCTAAAAAAAGTGCATCCTAATGAGACCCAATGACTGGAAGCTGTAAAATCAGACAAAAATGCCAACTATTAAGGAAAACACCCTGAAGCTACTTAGGTTACTGTAAAAATTCTAAAAAACAAATGAACAGAAATGTTCAGTTTAGTGAAAAAAGTCCAGCTATTGAGGAAGCTAGACTGCTGTTATCAAAAAATCGTCAGTGAGCTAGAGCCAACCAGGGTAGAGAAACCACTGCAGCTGAGAACATGTCCTCACCCTCTCCTCTGAGTGAAATCAGCACATCCTTCACCCACTGAAAGAGCAATTTTTGAGAGCACCCTGTCTGGTGGGCAAGTGGCTGGGTACTAGGGATGCACCACGGCCTTGCCTGCCTCCTATCGCTGGGTGTCCTGCGACATCCCAAGAGAACACTTTGGAAAAACCTTAAGGCACAGACACATGTAACTCTTTTTTTTTTTTTTGGAGGAGGGGAACCTCTGGAACTAGTGCAGTGTGCACTAGGATTCAGAGGTACTGTATGAAGGACACAGGATATGGTGCTAGGGCAAGGAGGCCTGAGGTAAAAATCACGAAGAGCAGCTTCTTATAAGCCACTTGTAGAGAAAGCATCTGCCTGTGTTTCCGGGACATACTATAAGGCACTAAACTCAGGAACTTCCCTCAAAATAAGCAGCTTCTCAGAATGCCAGCAGCCAGTAAGAAGTGGGACTGGCCGGGAGCTGGGCTTGGGTTCCAGCTCTTTCTGGCTGGGCAGCTGCAGTCATCCTGTAGGTTTGTGTCTAGGTGCACACCACAGCAGGCCAGCAGGTATTTGCTCCAGAATGAAAAGCTAATTTCTACACATCCCTGTCTTTGCAGAATTAGCAAGTATCCTGCACCCATTCAGGTTGTGTAAGGGGCTGGCCATCAACCTCTGAAGACAAGACATCTAGAATCTTGCTGAAAACTGCGTAACCAACATTACAAGCCTGTCTTTTTTTTTTTTTTTTTCTAGTGCATTAAATTGGCTCTATAGGACTGTTATCCTCTCTATAGACACTGCTCTTTCCAGAGACCAGACCAGACCAGACCAGAACCAGGGTTGCACCTGGCAACAGGCAACACATGTGGGGTCTACAAGTCCAGCCTGTGGCCTCTTCTTCCCCAGATCAGGGCCCTGGGTGAGGCACCATGGCCAAACCAAAGTGGCCACTCCAAAGGACCCCTCTCCTGCTCCTGAGCAGGTGGCAGTGCTTCACTATACACATTAAGTCACTGCTGATTTTCATCTATGGAATCGCGCTATTTTCTTAATCTCTTACAAAAGTGACTTTCTACTCATAGCAGCGCCATTACTTAATTGTGGCTCCAGGTTTAACAGATTTCATGAACAACCGAGAAACATGCAGGTTCCACTCTGCTATCAGAGAGATCCAAGGAGGACAGTAACTACTTTAGGCTTGGTGGCTCATATGGGCAGTCTTGTGGCCACTCAAGTCATGGTAAACACAATGCAGCCATCAGCAATACATAAACAAATAGTCCCACTGAAACCAGTCACTCATATCTACTGACACAACCTGGCAAGAGCTGCTTATATGTCCACTAGAATAAAAACAAAGCAAAACTCAACATTCCATGTGCTAAGCCCTGGGCCAGGACTGCTTGGGTGAAATGATCCAGTGGCTGCCGGACAGGAAGTCTATCTGTGCTATGGTTTGAATGTGAAATGTTCCCACCAGGATCACATGTTTAACATCTGCTTCCAACTGATGGCACTTCCCAAACGGAAAGACTGTGGAACCTTTAGGAGGTGGAACCTTGCCTGAGGAAGTGGGCTGCTGGGGGTGAGCGCTGAGGTTTCATAGCCCACTCATTTCCTGCTCACTCTCTCTTCTTGATTGTGGACACAATGTGACCAGCACCACACTTCCCCCAATGAAGTATGTGCTGAAATTAAACCTTTCTTTCCTTAAAAGTGCTTCTTGTCAAGTATTTGTTCACAGCAAAAAAAGGTAATTAATACAATCTGTTATAGTGTCTAAAGGCTATGGAGAGTCAACAGAGTCCATCGAAAGATCCCTAGCTCTGTGTCCTCCATACTGAGAAGTGCAGACATACTCTACAATGGCATCTCGGTCCGCGATGTCCCCAAGCACCATGCGCTGGATGATGCTGTTGTGCTCCTCCTCTGAGAGATTCTTGTACGATACAAGAGGGATGTTGTACTTGGTGGCTGGGGAAGGGTCCACTCCCTGGAGCCAAGCGTGATTTTCAATCTCTTCCAAAGACGCCCTCCTCTTGGGATCCCTCTGCAGCATCCGTGTGATCAGGCTGTAAAGGAAGGTAGCCAATTACTGAAGCAAACTGCTTGCAAGAGTTAGTAATGAAGGATGTCACCAATAAGAACTGCTTCCTACATATTCATGAACAATTTTATTAGGTTTAGTAGTGGAGGCAAATGGGACTGATGAGAATCTGGTACCACCATATTCATAAAATAAAATACCATAGCCTCCCAGGTGCATGATGAGGAAACACAGCGCCTTGTTAGCTAGAATTAACCTGAGGCATCAACCTCAGCTCCTCAAGTTGCAAGCTGAATTTCACGCTGGCTTAGTGGCACACCAGACACAGTACAAACTAACTCAGTTCACAGAATGAATGATTCTCCTGATGAACATAATGTGATAAATTTTCAGAAATATTATTTTAAAGACATTATATTGGCAAAATAAATTAACAAAGAATACTTGCTAACAATAACCAGTATGAAACCAGGGTTCATAGGGGACAGATGAGTCGGTAGCCTGACTGCTCCTGCTTCGGTTTTGAAGTGCACTGGGTTCATGTCACAGAATACAGTGGGTAGGGGCTGCTGATGGTGGGACAAGGAAAACTCTTGCAAAGAGCAAAGCTGCTCAGTGCCCAAAGAGAAATAGGAAAGAAATCCAGTGCTCAAAGGAGGGAGAGAAGGAAGCCTGCACGCGTCAATACTGGGTGGATTCCTTCCAAAGACTTGTGACACCTCACACGAACCAATGCTTTGTATTAATGATATCTGTGTGGTACAATGGTGAAGTGATTTCATCCAGATGCATTCTTGGGCAACAAACAGAAAAGACCCTGACAAGGCTGCTCAGTCCACAAGCTGGGTGTCTCAGCAGTCCTCATCTGGCATTGAAGGTTTGGAGGACTCTTGGAGAGACATGAGTCTTCAGTCCATATTAGAGGGTTAAAAAGCTGTGTCTCATGTCTTTGAAGAATGGCAAAAGCAGTGGCAGCCACGGAGTAGATGCACTTGCCAATAAGAATTGAAGACAGGCCAAACAATAGTGCACTCTCTTTTTTCTTTTTGTCTTTTTACTGAGATCTCAAGTTTTATATCTGAAGTACAATTTCTCAAGCCTTACTAATTATCTCTGGTTTTACTTTCCTTTTGGATGCTTTAGACCAGTTAGCCCAGATTAACCAAGGTTTTTTGTTTTCTTAAGGTCAGTTGAGGATCTGGTCCTCACGGGTCTCTCTGGTATTTTTTTTTGGGGGGGGTGGCAGGAGCCCCTGGCTCCTTTCAGCTTTTCATTTACCAGTTCCATCCACTTGAGGACAAAAATCAGGTCTTAAACCCTTTCTATAGAAATACAACTCAAAAACAGGCATCAAAGATTTCCTAATAATGCTACCAAAAAAACCCCCAAACTCCCAACCTCTCACAAATCAAATCCACAAAAGAAAAAATGCACCATCAGCAAGACCTCAAAAAATACAGCCATCATAATGCAAACCCCTTAAATGTTGAAATTCTGAAACATGGAATAAGTATGTTTAAGACATGAATGAGAAACTTGAAAACATTATCAGGGAACAATATGCAAATTATTCTATGCAATCTTGGGGGAAAAAGCTAAAAGGGTTCTAAAAGAGAAAAAAAATCATTGTAATTAAAAAAGATCAATGGACAAAATTTAAAAATTAAACATAAAGAGAAATCAGGAACTGATAGGAATTCATGAAAGATAAAGTCAAGAAAAACAGCCTTGTATCTGCGGCTTGAGATAGAAAACTGAATCACGAATGAAAGGTGAAACGACAGATTAGAATCAATTACAGAGAGAGGTGAGAAAGTGGAGAAGAAAGTATATTTGGAAAGTACCAGCTGAGACTTTTCCAAAATCAGGAAAGATCACAAGCATGAGCCAAGGAGTGTAGGATGCACCCAAAATCTGAGAGAAGGCAATGCTGCTGCTGCTGCAGGAGCTACGAAAGATGGACGGCTGACTTCTCATGGCAGCAGTACACATTGGAAAACATGGAAGAATGGCTTCCACGAGCTGAGAGAAAGCAACCGCAGCACAGAGCTCCACAGACTGAGACTGTTCTTCAACAACATGTGTGACATAGACATTTTTCAGTAAAACTGAGAAGGCTAATCACCAACAGATGTCCATCAAAAGAAAGTCTAAAGGATGTAATTTTAGCAGAAAACTGTTAATTCCAACCAAAGAGAGTTTGCAAAGTTTGTGTCAAACATCTGGGTTACAGTAATAATTTTTGGCTATATAAAATTTATTTAACTTGTGGAGTTAGTAAACAATCACTAGAATATTAGATGACAGAATATTCTCAAGATGTAAAAATGTTTTATAAGACAATTAAGTATTAACTATGGATTTTTATTAAATTAAGCATTCAAGAATGGATGACTATGTTAAAATAAGTTTAAAAAAATCACTAAAATAATAGACTGCAATTTTGCAGCTAGGTATGATACAAGATAGTTAAATAAGGAGAAAAGAAAAATCTCCACCAACTTCATAGAAGAATGGGGTAACAATTCAAAGCCTGAACCAGTAAGTCAAATAAAAAGCACCCCTAAAGATGGCATCAACAGATCTATACCTACCAATGATCACAGTGTAAATGGAATGAGTGCCCAATTAAAAACAGATGATCAGATGAGATTCATTTTCAAATAGATGGAAAACTGTCTCAAACACTGACCAAAAACAAGCAAACAAAAACAGCAACAAAACAGGTGTAATTCCCTATATTAAACATTACAGACTGAATCTAAAGCAAATGGCGTTATTATTGCTACCTCTTTGATATAAACTGATACAAAGGTTTAATTCATCAGGAACGCATAATAGTTTTCAACTTACTTTCATCTAATAACTTTATCTAAAATCAAAAACGAACAGACTTTAGGAATATAACTATAAAACCACCATCACAGTGGAAGACTATCTCAGTAATTAACAGATCAAGAAGTGAAAAAAGGGTGCAAATGATTTTGAACAGTATAATTAATGTTATAATTAATGAGTTTCACCTTAAAGATTATATAGACCTCTGACCCCAATTTGGAAGTAAAATATTTCAAGAACAAAAAGACTTTAACAATTAACCTCATTACAGACCATAAGCAAGCCTCAACAATTTAAAAAAGAAATGGCAACATGTCGGTTTTATTATTTTACTATAATGCAATTAACTTAGAGATTAACAGCAAAAAGCTAATTAGAAAAATGCTGTGTACTTGCAAAAAAAAAAATACCCTGTAAACAATGCATACATCAAATAAATCAATGGAAACTAGAAAATATTTAAAGCTGTAAAACAAAAGAACATCAAATCCCATGGGACAAGCTAACCCGACACCAGGAAGCAATTTGTAGGCCCAAACTTTGTAACAGTAAAAGGAATTCAATGAGCGGAATAAGGTAAGGAGAACAGAATTAGCCCCTGGGTGTACTTAGAAATAACACATCCAAGAGCAAAGAAAGAAAGGTAAGGGTAAATTAATACAGCCAGATGCTAGTCCAAAAAAGACCAATAGAAATAACAGTCCTCTGGGAAGACTGGTTAAAAAGAAAGTACAGGAAGTAAGAATTGTCTTCTAAATCCCTCTAGGAAGACAAGGCAGTAAGACCTTAGGAGATGCTCGGCTTCTTAGCTGACAGTGAGCACACACATTCATTTCATGACTTGTACATTTCTGAGTGAGTGACTTGATCTGTTTTGGATTTTTAACTGAGGGCAGAAAAGAAAATCTTGAGTTCCAATCATCTAACTCACACTTGATATATACCTGCTCCCTGGGAGAGTCAGAGCAAGAGAGGAAATCACCATCAACACACAGAGCCTCCCGAATGCTACAGTCTAAACTATAAGCTTTACAATATCAACTACTTTAATTTTCACAATAGCCCTATAATGCACAGTGTGTCTCTCACATCAACAGCAGAGAAGCCAGTATTTGAATCCAGAGAGTTTAATACTTTAATACCCGAAATTGGGGCTCCACTTGAAGTAACAGCATCTATTGTATTTCTTCTTCATGAACTATGGGAAAACTCAAAACTTTGTTTATGCTGAAAAAACTTTTAACTGGTAACTATAATCTCAGCTGCTTCATAAAAAAATATTACTCATAATGTCAATGAGTGACAGACGTCAAACAGTCCTGCTCCATGATCGCATTTCTCAGTATAGAGATGAAAGTCTTGTGCAATATTGGAAACTGCAGTAAGCCACTGGCAGGCCCATCAGTACTACAAACCACAGGTCCTGTCTACTAGGTAAGAAGTGTGAGGAACATCATTATAAGATGCTATTATAGGGGCTGGAGAGATGGCCTAGTGGTTAAGAGCACCAACTGCTCTTGCAGAGGACCCAGGTTCGATCCCCAGCACCCACATGGTGGCTGACAACTGTCTTTGACTCCAGTCCCAGGGGAATCTGACTCCCTCTTCTGACCTCCACGGCATTGCATGACACTGGTGCACTGACATACATGCAGACAGTACATTCATACACATAAAAAATAAAATAAAAAAAGATGCTATTATGGAGAGAAGTTACAATTATAAGACACCCTAAAATGACATGGTTGTGGTCTTCAAGAATTGAATGACATCCCCTAACTCTTCTTTTGCTTTTTGCTGTTGCACAGAAAGGTGGCTGCCAGGGCTGTGTCTTAG
Organism: Rhizomys pruinosus; assembly: GCA_009823505.1. Taxonomy (NCBI): domain Eukaryota; kingdom Metazoa; phylum Chordata; class Mammalia; order Rodentia; family Spalacidae; genus Rhizomys; species Rhizomys pruinosus. The sequence goes on from VZQC01013591.1 coordinate 687,851, forward strand.
CTACTACCAACCATGGCTTTTAGAGCTTTAGAGGCCTAATGAATTCCTGACAAAGAGTATGTAAGAAATAAGAAAGTACATTTTGTACTCTACTCTTAAATTCCTTTTTGGGGGATGGGGGTGGGGACAATTTTAAGACGAGGTCTCCCTGTCTGGAACTCACTATATAGACCAGGATGGTCTCATTCTCATAGAGATTTATCTGCCTGCCTCCACTTCCCAAGTGCTAGGATTACAGATGTGTGCTTACACCCAGCTTACTCTTAGATTTCTATCAAATACTGTTAGCTCCCTCAACTCCCTTAATAACAACAGAAATATTAAACTCATGAATTAAAATGAACTCAGGTCTTTGGCTGTTGAACATATCTCAAATATTACTGCCATGTTAATGCATGACAATTTCAGCTTTAATGAAAGGTCCCCACAGACTTTTACTTACTCTTTGCACTCCTTGGACACATGGGGTGGCACCGTGTACTTGCAGTCCATGATCATGGTCAGTGTCTCGCTGTCGTTGGCTTCTTGGAAGGGTGGCTGCCCACACACCAGCATGAAGAGGATCACTCCCAGACTCCATATGTCTACAAACCAAGGATAACTTTTTCAATACTGGACTAGTTAGAAAACCAAAACTATTAAGAAGTTTAGATGATAAGAAATATTAAGTACTTGGCTTTGGATTTATAGTTTTTCCCTGAGTCCCTGGCTAGGTTTCGTATTCTAGTAACCACTGTACTTTCAGTGAAATGTAAAAATATTCCCATTCTCTTCCACCAGTATTAGTTTCTTGAGAACTTACTGCTTGTCACTTGAATTCTATAGCTGTCATATATCTCTGGTATAAGCACCCTTTTTGAAGTGTATAAACCATCTATATTTTCAAGATGTAACTTTACATTTCTGCATTTTAAGAACAGTTTGGCCATAATTCTAGAGCACACTACTAATTCATGACTTTTGTGAGCAGAAATTTGCATGTATAATCTGTGTTTACTTGTAACTCTCTGGTTATAGACTGCTTGTATCTGTGGATTCAAGTGAATACCAATTTCAAAAAAAAAAAAAAATGAGTAAAAGTAGGCTAACAAAAGTATTTACCCCCAAAGGGGCAGAAGGGTTGGCTTGCACCTGGAAGTCAGTGCCAGTCACAGCAAACATCCAGTGCAAAGGAAAAACAGTTCCTTTTCACTGGGAAGAACACCAATCTGTCAAGGCTTCTAAGCCAAAAGACAAGGCTCTGCCTTTCCCCACTGCAATACACCCCAGAGATAAAATTAAAATATAAAAATCAGACTGGAAAAGGAGCCTCTCTGAAACCACATTTATCCCGCTGTTCTTAACCTCACTCTCAGTGAGGTAACTGGGTCCAACAAATCATGAGAGCTATAGATGAGAACAATGTAGCTCAGAGACAGCAAAGCAAAAACCCAGACTAGGTGTATACCACCAGGAAGCACACTTCAGCTTACAAACAGTGGGAGATGCTCAACAGAGCCCTTAAAACATGGGAGCCAGGCATGGTGGCACATGCCTTAATCCTAGCACTTGGGAGGCAGAGGCAGGCGGATCTCTGTGAGTTCAAGGCCAGCCTGGTCTATACAGTGAGTTCCAGGACAGCTGGGACTACAGGGAGACCCTGTCTCAAAAAAGCACGAAAAAAAAAAAAAAAAAAAAAAAACAAAAAAAAAAGAAAAAAGAAGGGGAAGGGGGAAGGGGAACATTAGAGTAGGAAGGTTTTAATGGGGTGGGGAATGGGAGAAGAAGGCAGAGGAGGTGTGGAGGCAGAGGAGAGGAGAGAAAAGAGAAAAAAACACGGGAAAGGAGTTTCTTATTAAGATATACCAGCTAAGGCTGGGCAAGCTCCTGTCTGATGGAATTCTGCCCAGCATGAAGCTGCAGTAACTGAGGTGGGAGAACCCACAACAGTATACAACGTCTAGCCTTTGCATTAAAAACAAACAAGCAAACAAAAACCAAAATTAAAATAAGACACTGGAGAGATGGCTTAGTGATTAAGAGCTCATACTGCTCTTGCAGAGGACCAAGTTTGTTTCCTAGCACTGTGGTGGGCAACTCACAACTACTGTACCTCCAGTTCCAGGATATGATGGCCTCTTCTGGCCCCCACAGGCACTTCATTCACATGCATATGGACACACACAGACACATAATTCAAAATGAAAATAAGGCTTAACAAACAAAAATTAAAATAATTTAAAAAATAAAGTAAATCTTAAAGGAAAATGTTTTATACACACACACATTCATACAATAAAAAAATCAGTTCAGGCTGCTTTGTAGACATACAAGCTTAGAAAACTACAGGTGCCTCACAGCTTACCATGCCATCGCAGCCCACTATGCCATCGTAGCTCACCACGCCATCACAGCCCACCACGCCATCACAGCCCACCACGCCATCACAGCCCACCACGCCATCACAGCTCACCATGCTATCATGTCATCACAGCTCACCACGCCATCACAGCTCACCACGCCATCACAGCCCACCACGCCATCACAGCCCACCACGCCTTCATGCCATCACAGCTCGCCACGCCATCACAGCTCGCCACGCCATCACAGCTCGCCACGCCATCACAGCTCACCACGCTATCATGCCATCACAGCTCACCACGCCATCACAGCTCACCATGCCATCATAGCTCACCATGCCATCATGCCATCGCTGCTAATATGCAACTGCTATATTCTTGGAAACTTAAAACCACTAGAAAACAAAACAAACAACAAAAAAACAAGTTCCAAGCTAGGCAATTAAAATTTAACAGAATATCATTTCCTTAGTTCAAACAAGGAAGGCAACCAAAAGCAGGAGGAACCCAAAAGCAGGAGGAACCCAAAAGTTGGCCCCTCCCACGTGACTCATAATGTGTGCACTAATGACAAACAACAAACACCAGAAAAAATACTAAAATTCAAACATGCATGCCCCTTAGTGCTACAGTGTCTAGCCCAGCTTGCAGAATACATGAATAATCTGACTGACTGCCCCAGGGCAGCAACCTGCTTAGGAGCCCAGCCTATTCACTGGGTGCTTTGACCTTGGACTTGAGAGGGCTGTACTAACTCAAATCAAACTTCAGTAATGACAGCCAGTCACACTACTTCTGTAAAGAGCCAGCAACAAGAATTTAAGCCTCTATTCTAATCATACTTCGCAAAGGATTTTTTTTTTTTTTTGTCTTGAAACAGGATCTCCCTTTAGTCCCGGCTGGCCCGGAGCTCACTATGTAGACCAGGCTGGTCTTGAACTCACAGAGATCCACCTGCCTCTGCCTCCTGAATGTTGGGATTAAAGGCGTGCACCACCACACCTGGCCACTAAGGATTTTTTTTTTAATTTACTTATTTTCGTATGTGTATGAATGTACTGTCTGCATGCAGGTTTGTGCACCGGTGTCATGCAATGCCGCGGAGGTCAGAAGAGGGCGTCGGATTCCCCTGGAACTGGAGTTCTCCTGGAATTGGAGTTTCAGATGGTTCTCGGCCGCCATGTGGGTGCTGGGGATCGAACCCGGGTCCTCTGCAAGAGCAGTCGGTGCTCTTAACCACTAGGCCATCTCTCCAGCCCCTTTTTAAAAATTTTTTTATTAGGATTTTTAAAGGAAATTTGTAGTTGATCTTAAACTATCTTTGTTCAACTGTGAGGTTTGGGTGTGTTTGTTTGTTTGTTTTGTTTCCCTGACAGTGATAGAGATTGAACCTAGGTCCTCATGCGTGCCAGGCAAGTGTCTGTGACGTGCTATTTCTGGTCACCTGCCCCAACTCCCAAGCCTGCACTGTGAAAAAATGGCAGCCATAATTATTTTCCATTTACTGAAAGTTGTTGTGAGACAGCAATCCTAGACTCAGACGTATCTTGAGCCCATGCTGGCTACCAATCTGCTTAGCACACTAGGTAACAAGGGACGCCCTGACCTCTGCTAGCAAGAGCTCAGAAGTCACGAGTCAGCTTGCTGGTCAACACGCCCCTTTTCTGAATGCACCCCATGAGTTGGGATGATGTGTGATGTTATGGTAGTCCAGGATTGGCCACTGAGAGGTGATGTCATGTGATGTAGAGGCTGCCCGCCTCAGACCTATTTAAGCTACCAGTTGTGTGGGAATAAACAGATTTTTTGGTTTACACTATCTGACGTGATCCCCAGGCTGTTACCGCACACATCTCTTTCTAGCCAGCTTGATTGTGGGACCATCAACCCCACAGATGGCTCTTCAGCTCGTTTGGTCCTGGCAGTCAACAGTTCCCCCAACCACTTGTTTGGCCACAGGGCCACCAGCCCCACACGCATTACCTCTTCAGCCTGTTCAACCATGGGGTCAGCAGCCCCACAGTTTGTGATCTTAATTATATTCTAGAAATTCTAATAGAGATACAAACTGTGAAAAGGATTATTCTCTATTCAGAACCAAATATAATACTAAAGTCTCCTTAAGCTATGCACTTAAGCAAAATATATTAATACAGGAGAGCTCTGATAACAGCAATGGATTATTCTACCAAGGAGATGTTGGCCAGGGGATCCAAGTCCCATCCCCCCCGAAAAAAAGGTAAAGGCTTCTTGCCTATAAACTGGGATACCTGCAAGAAGAGAGGCAATAAGGCCCTGCTGTCGAAGACCTGATGTAAGCATGGGAAAGATGCATTGAGACTGCACTTGCAAGTGTACAGGTGGTCTCTGGAATACCAGAGAGTGTTACCAAAGGCCACTAAACCAATAAAGCAAATATAGGTCTCCTTGAGTCAAGCAAGACTCCTCAGTCAGCACCAGCTACACCTCACCTGCCTGGAAATACTGTGCAGCAGTGGCAGCCATATGCCTGTATATCCCAAATCTAATTGGCTATTAGCTCTCTCCTTGGAGGAATAACCCATGGCTGATGCCACAAGCTTACATCCTCTAGTGGTTAGGAGATGTTATAAGCCACAGTAAGACCCTGTCATATTTTACAGAAAAAAAACGTAATTCATGGATTAATCATACCATCCAAACATCTGCTGTGTGCTATACCAAGTAACAATACCTATATATCTAATTGCTTGTGCTTCATTAGTAGGATTGAAAGGTTATTCCTGGACAAACTGTCAGCCCATGAAAGGAAACAGCCAGAATTGACCAGAGTCCAAGACAACAGCTCCAGAGAAAGTAGACTGTTTTGCTTCTTGTCCACCTGTGCCCCTTTTCTAAGCCTAGGGAACAATCTGTGGAAGAGGGGGTGTGATAGAATGTAAGGGCTGCGATTGGGGTGAATGCTGAAACTACAGCAATATAGCCTGGACACTCATCTGATCAACTTGATTGAACATACAAGCCCCTCCAGCTGAATGGTGGGACCCATGATCTGTGTGGGTTTAGGCACAACTGCTTGCAAATTGGTTTTACAGGCTGGAGAGATGGCCTAGCGGTTAAGAGCACTGACCGCTCTTAGAGAGGACCCGGGTTGGATCCGCAGCACCCACATGGTGGCTGAGAACCGTCTGAAACTCCAATTCCAGGAGAACTCCAGTTCCAGGGGAATCCGACACCCTCTTCTGACCTCCGCGGCATTGCACGACATGGGTGCACAAACTTGCATGCAGACATGTTATACACATACAAAAATAAATTTAAAAATAATTGCTAAAAAAATGAAAAAAAAGTAATAAAAAAAAGAAATTCACCATAAAATAAATCTCACCTTTCCACTGACTCCCATGAGACAAGAATGAAATGTTCCAAGTTTTTTTTTCACTATAACAGATCTTTATTGAGAGAATCATATACATTTTCAGATGACTACCAAGGACTCTACTAACTCATAATAATCTGTAAGAGAGGACACCATTATCACTCTCTATTAGTGGAAAAATAAACAGAGAAAATGAATGGGTTTCCTTACAATTAAAATTCATGGTGGGAAGAACCAGCACCGTCTTCTGTGGGTCGTCAGGGACGCCCGGCACAAACCTTCGCGCTAACGTTTCTAGCCTGAAAGTTCCTCACTTCACGAGGAGGAGCTGCTGCCTTGATCAGGTGTACTCGAATAATTGAAAAATGAACAAAAAACTTGTATGTTCATTTTCTCAAGCACACTTAACAGTATAGCACATCCAATAAGTGATATTTATTGCAATAGGTTGTAAGAGTGGAAATGTGGTTAGTTTTACTTTGTTGGAAACAAGACAAAGCTGCCACTTTGAGGAAAGACAAGGAAGCAGTAATGAATAGATACTATCTAGACAAGGCACAGGATCCGCAGCTGCCTCATACTCTGTGCACAGTAGGTCCTCGCAGAGAAGATGGAAGTTATGCCAAGTACGGCTGCATTGGAAGTTGCATTACCACCACTGATATCTAATTTTCCAGCAAAAGGCTCTATAAAATCCCCCCAGGGTAAAAAGTGCAACACAAAGTCTTTACAACAAAAGAGCGCAACACCAGCAGTCAGGGCCCATAGGAAGACCCACAAAAGACAGCATGTGAAACAGTAAAGAGGTTCTGGATTGGAGTGTAAGCTTTCAGTAGAAGACACATTTTGCAGCGATTATCACCCAAAGCCCAAGAGCGAGAGCAAAGAGACTTGCAGTCAGGAGCTAAGTGAATAAAATGTCTAATTTTGCACTAGGTCACAATAATTCGCCTTTGGAAGAAGTGCTTTATCTTTAAACTAACTATTCCACTTTTACGTGATTCATGCTTCTACACTTCTCGAAGTTCTCTGCAGTGAACTGTGTAACACAGGATAATGGCAGGCTATCAAAGAGAACCCAGGGTATCAGAGCTGCTACTTAAAATGGGAAGCACAATGCTCAGCTGCCTTATAGGGTTTTTGTTTGTTTTTCTGTTTTTTTTTTTTACATTATCCATAAAAAACTGAGTATATTTGCTCTTGTATTATCCCTTCTCAAATAAAAGTTATATTAGAGGAATTCTCTTTAAAAGAGGCTTTCAAACTAGTCCTTTGGGCATTTAAAAAATCTTCATATAAAAAGTCCACTTCTTTAATACATAAGAACAGCTTTTTTTCCTTTAAAAAAAAAATCTCATTTCTAACCCAAAATAAATTATAACTTGCAGAAATACCTTCTTTAATGGCTTGGTGCTTATTCTGGGTAGCTGTATTTTTTGCACATCTTGAGACATTAGAGACACTGCAATGGATTATTTTGCCTCTAAACACCAAGACAACATAGCTGAAGTAACAGATCAACCTTAAAAGTCTTGGGAATGGAAAGCTGATATTCAGCCTCCAGTTTACATGTGCAGTCTCATATTATGTACATATAACAGTCAAGTCAATGACAAAGACAGACACTTCAGAAAACCACTTCAATCCTCGGGACATAAAAAGTAAAGAAACCAAACACCGAATGTACAATCTATTCCATTTGGCAATGTGTAAATTATACTAAGAGATAAAAACTTATCTACAAGTAGAATATAACAAAAAAATGTGCAATGTAAGAAGTGATCTCAGGTCCAGAGTTCTTCAGTTCTCCCAAATTTGTAGATCAGAGTGCTGAAAAATATAAGAGCATTTTGGAAAAACACAGCCAGTCCTGGATAAACATCCTTATTTTGAGTAACATAGGCACCGAAAAGAATCCACATGGAAGCAATAAGTGACCCGAACATCAGCATGAAACCAATGAAGAGCCAGACTCGAGCACCTGTTCTTCCTAAACAGCCGCTTTCATAGCTGTCACCTCTCACCTGGGCGTTGGATACAGCATTTATCATGAAGAAAGCCAATGTGGAAAATACACCACACGTGTGAAAAGCATGGTTCAACTGCTCCGGCTTAGGATAAACCACCGCTGCATCAATCATGATCCACCAACCTGTAAAAAACAATATGCCTGCGACCACAGAAGTTACAGCATTTCTTCTCTCGCTCCAGTCAATACATTCACATTCTGGCCACCGGAAATTATCTAGGAAGCTTGCCATTTTCACTCCGTAAGCATGGATTTTTCATTAAATAAGGTTTCCAGGCTTCCTGCGACGCCCACTCTGGCCCAGCACAGCCCACAGCGGAACCGAGGATGCGCTTGTGGCCGGCTCCAACTCAGCCCGGGAGCCGGGAGCCGGGAGCCGGGAGCCGGGAGCCGGCGGGAGGTTCCGGCGCTGGTGGGCTGAACGAGGTGCGCCGTGCGCACCACAGAAACCAATCGGCGTGCAGCCCCAAGTTTTTATTCACAATAAATATTTGGTTATTTCCTTTCCACTAAAGAAAAGGGAGAATTGGGCTGGAGAGATGGCCTGGCGGTTAAGAGCCCGACCGCTCTTTACAGAGGACCTGGGTTTCGAAATTCCCAGCCCCACATGGCGGCCCAGAGACCATCTTAACTCAATTCCGGAGAACTCCAGTTTCAGGGGAATTCCGAACCTCCGTTCTGACCTCCGCGGACATTGCAGACACAGGACACAAACCTTACATGCAGGATCAGTACATTCATACACATATGGAATAAAAAATTAAGTTAAAAAAAAAAGAAAAGGGAGAATTTAAAAGACAAAACAAAAATGGATTAAATACTTAAGACAACTAAAATGAAAACTCCTTTCACTGTTCAAATACTAACAATGTTTAATCCTGTCACCATCTTTAACCACCAACATATATACATTTGGTAAACAATAGTAACCCTAGGACAATCCAGCTCTCCTACTTCAGCTGCCATCTTCCTTTATACTGGATGCACAAATTCCTCTGTTTTTTTCTCTGCTTCTGAGAGCTGACATCTGCCAGAGCAACGGCACAAAGGTCACGTTCTAAATAACTAGCAATCACCAAAAATTCTTAGTTGGCTAAAGAACACTTTCTTTTGCTGTTAAATGTTAACTTTACAAACAAGAATTCCAATTATTTGGAAATATTTTCTTTGAGGTCATTTATTCAAGTAAATTAACACATTCTATTTGTTATGAATTGACACGATTAGAAGAGTGAAAAAAACCCCAGAAAAACAAAAAACAACAGGTGCTGTTTCTGTCTAGGCTTAAAATGATTTGACCAAAACATTGAAATACTAAAAAGTTGAGGGAGAATTAGAAAGTTATAATCATATCGAGAATCGGCGTGGGGGCACGCCGTTAATCCTAGCACTTGGGAGAAGAGGCAGGTGGATCTTGTGAGTTCAAGGCCAGGCTGGTCTACAGAGTGCAGCTTCCCAGGACAGCTGGGGTAACAAGAGAACTCCTGTCTCGAAAAGAACAAAAAAAAAAAAAAAAAAAAAAAAAAAAAAAAAAGAAATATAATCATATCAAGTAATTTACAAAAATTTGAAGCACTACTAGAACCCCAGGAAAGACGCTCTCAATAATGGGAAAGGGGTATGCTATTATCTTAAAAATTCATTTCAGTGTCTATTTTATTTTATCATTAAACTTTTAAATTATTTTTATGGTATGTGTGTGAGTGTACTGTCTGCATGCATGTAAGTGCACCTTGTAACTGCAATGTGGAGGTCAGAAGAAGGTGTTGGGTCTCCCAGAACTGGAGTTATGGATGGTTGTTAACCACATGTTAGCAGCCAGTGCTTTTAACTGCTGAGCCAATTGCCCCAGGCCCCATTAAACATTTTTAGTGCACAGAGCTGGAGAGGTCAGAAATCTTAAGACAAAACCTCAAGGCAGTCACATACCTCGACATATGTAAGTTCTAACTATGTGCAAAATATGAGTCCTTACAGACAAGTATCCCAGTCATCACTCATCAAAGAAGCTTCTTTTGCAACAGATTATTACAGAGTTCCACAACTGGTCAGAGATGATCTGTGAATTGCTCAAGCCTAAGTGCCACATCTATGATGCACCTCTTACACCTGAGGCCCATGGAGCATAGAGGAAGGGGTAAAGAGAACACTACTGCATCTCTCAATTCTCATCAATGAAGCTCCTTCAAAACAGAGGGCCAAGAACACAGAAGGTCACGAATGGCCAAAGTGTAGAGAGTAAAGAGTGTGCAGTGTGTGGGTTCTTGGACAGGACTTCTATATTAAACTCCATCCACCCAGGGCTCAGGAGACCATTGTGGAAGAAGGGGCAGAAAGAGCCAGGGAGGAAGTGGATGACCATTGGAATTATAAAGAGTTCTACAGGCTTCTGGGACCTTGTTCATATGAACCTACAGCAATGGTGTCAGCATGCACAAGACCCATGCAAACTCAAGCAGACAAAAACTCAGCAAAGAAATGTGGAAGTGGGCAGCAGGACCCAATCTTAGTCAAAGAATTATTGGCAGCTGATCATTGATGAGTGAGGAAGAGATGATCTTCTTAAAGGGAGAGACTCTGGATGGGCTGACTAGACCCCAGTGGATGAACCTGCACTGAGGGACGTCTAAATATTTATTAAATGATCATTTATTTTTCCATTTTTGTTAGCCAAGAGCCTACATAACTGGGTCTGAAATCCAAATATATCTTTGAGATAGTCAAGTTGTATTATATAGGATTGTGTAGATGGTTGCTGTCTGCTAAGCTACAGATAATCCCACTTATATTTTTTAATGAAGATAATGTGCAGTCTGTCCTCTTTCACCCATGTCCTAGCTCTGTGTATAGTTTAATGGCTCCTGTGTAGCACTGGCATCTCAGGCCTTGGGTACAATCTACATCTTGGGAGTTTGCAGTTCGAATAAAACATTTTTTTCTAAACTTTTAATTGAATTTTTGTGTATTTCATACAGAACGTCTGAACTGTCATACTCCCTTCCCCACTGTCACTGTTCCGCAGCCCTCCCCTCACTGGAATTCATGCATTTTTTTTTTTTATGTGTATGAATGTACTGTCTGCATGTAGGTTTGTGCATCCCTGTCGTGCAATGCCGCGGAGGTCAGAAGTGGGTGTCACTGGAGTTTAAGACAGTTCTCAGCCAGCATGTGGGTGCGGGGGATCGAGCCTGGGTCCTCTGCAAGAGCAGTCGGCGCTCTTAACCGCTAAGCCATCTCTCCAGCCCCCGGGGAATTCATGCATTCTATCATTTGTGTTAAGGTTTATCATACCAGGTTAGACGTCCCTCAGTGCAGTTTCATCCACTGGGGTCTAGTCAGCCCATCCAGAGTCTCTCCCTTTAAGAAGATCATCTCTTCCTCACCCATCAATGATCAGCTGCCAATAATTCTTTGACTAAGATTGGGTCCTGCTGCCCACTTCCACATTTCTTTGCTGGGTTTTTGTCTGCTGCGGAGTCTATAAAGTGCATTTGAGGCAGGCCATCAAAAGGCCAGAATGAAAATAAAATAGATAAAAGAACATGCCATTTAAAATTATTTCTTTTTTTTTTGGTCTTTTCAAGACAGGGTCTCCCTACTGAAGCCCAGCTGTCCTGGAACTCGCTCTGTGACCAGGCTGGCCTTGAACTCACAAAGATCCGCCTGCCTCTGCTTCCCAAGTAAAAATTATTTCTAAAGTGACTTATGTAGAATAAAGATGAGAAAGTACTAAAAATGGGAGGATAAAAAGAAAGGTTTAGGTTGGACTCTCTAATATTTTTTTTCAAGCTTTCACAATTAGCCATGCATCAATAAATAAACAACAGAATTCGAATGTCCTAAAACCACTGCTGATGAATTAGGTACCTTCGCAAGACCACCGGTGACTGCTAACATTTATGCACTCTCTACTCCAACTGTGCTCACTGGCAACTGCCAGGACCCCATGCAAAGGTGGTGCTTTCTTAGAACACCCAGGATTGTTCACAGAAGTATGTGGGTCCCAGGAACCTACAATAAAAGCTGGGTCCTTTGTTTCTTGAATGATATTCAGAAGCCTAATTGCCTGTGGTTCACCACACTGAATTCCTATTTACACAGCAAGAACTATTGGTCTGAACCCAAAATCACCCATAGCTCCAACTACCAAAGACTTTTCTGCTCTCAACAAGGTCAGTGGCTAGTCCTGAGGAACACAACGAGAGCGACTAGAGTGTACCATGGAAACAGAAACGAACTGTCAGATCATCCCAATGACTGTAAAAGGGAAGGAGGGTTGCAGCTCAGTGGCAGGGTGACTGCCTGGCACATGCAAAGCCCTGGGTTTGACCCCCAACACCACAATAGCAAAGCAGAAGAGGAGCTAGGAATCCACACAGGTCTCACACACTCTAAGGTCTCTCTACTGCCCTGGTTTTATTTATTCTCTAGTTTGAAACAAGGGATAAATATTGTTTCTTTTGGGGCTGGAGAGATAGCCTAGCGGTCAGGAGCACCGACTGCTCTTGCAGAGGACCCGGGTTCGATCCCCAGCACCCACATGGCGGCTGAGAACCGTCTGTAACTCCAATTCCAGGAAAACTCCAGTTCCAGGGGATTCCGAGACCTTCTTCTGACCTCCGCAGCATTGCACGACACGGGTGCACAAACCTACATGTTGACAGTACACTCATACACATACAAAAATACATAAAATTAAAAAAAATTTTAAATATTGTTTCTTTTAACAACATAAACCAGAAAGAGCAGGACCATCTCAGCTTATTTCCACACATTTACTTCCCAGGCCTGAATGCATCTAAAATACTGCATACTATAAAAATGAGTACTGCCTAAACAATCAACTATATTCAAATTATTTGTCCCTATCTATGCCACAGCCTAATCAGCGGTACTTCTACACACCTTAGCTAAGCTTGGGAAATACTGCGGACCTTACTCTGCAAGCCTTGTGATATTATTCTCCTTAACTGCATGTCAAGGAAGACAATGCCATGTGCTCAAAATCCTTGAAGGCTCCGAACTTACCCTCATCTTCCCTTTAGTCCCCTCACAGTGCCCTCCAACCTGGAGACCTAGCTACCTGGGAATTTTAGCCATGGCCTGTCATTACAGATTCTCTCATTTTTCTCCATTTATGCAGGTCTGTGAATGCAGAATGTAGCCCCTGCACCCTGCTGGACCTGCTCAAAGTAAGTCTTATGACTAGAGTGAACCTGAAACCCGCAGAGAGAACAGTTCTGTAATACTGTTTGAAAGGCACCCCCAGAGTGCAAGGGCAGGCAGGGCTTATTACTGCCCTCCAAGAAACAAATCTTAGAAGGGAAAGAAACTAAGCGCATTCAGTCCAATGCAGAGGGTAATCCGAAAAGACGAGCTGCAGTGTACTTTAGTCAGCTACTCTTGGCCTTGTGCAAGCTTGTTTGCTCAAGTCAAAGAAAACAGGGGTAAGTTCAAGAAGTCAAAGAGTTACCAAGTACACTGTGGGCCTACACACGCTCACACACATCCACACTAGGCAGGCAACAGACAGCCTTCCACACCTAGCATTTCTTCATACAGCACATTACAATGCTGGCACCAGTAAGGAAACAACAAAGGCAGGCCAGGCTACAGTCTTAGTCAGGTGATTTCTTTTAGCATGGGACCATTCAAAGAGCATGCATGCCTGGGCAGAAGTCTCAGACCTGAACTCCAATTCTAGAGTGAGCTACTGAGCCATGCCATCCTGGCCAAGTCACCTGGCTTCCATACATCTAAGCCTTCCTTCTAGCACCACTTTTTTTTTTTTCTTTTCGAGACAGGGTCTCCCTGTAGCCCCAGCTGTCCTGGAACTCGCTCTGTAGACCATGCTGGCCTTGAACTCACAAAGATCCGCCTGCCTCTGCCTCCCAAGTGCTAGGATTAAAGGCGTGCGCCACCACGCCCGGCCCTTCTAGCACTTCTATGGTCACTTCTGATACAGTGTCCAGGCAGACAAAGCTGCTGCATCACACAGAGCCAGAGGCAACAGGCAATGAATGTTGCCCTCAGGTGTGGGAACAGGGCCAGGCAGACCAGAGGGCTTCACCTGTGTCCTGTGCACATCCACTCAGTGCCACTGCTATCTGAATTACAAGAATATTTATTTACCTATGAAGAATACTTAAAAGTTAGCTGAGAGTAACAGATTATGGTGTGACATGCAGTTATTTTTACTGAACACATTATTTCTTTATGGGAATGAAAAACGAAAGAGAAGGTGGCCTCAGCATATTCTGTGCTCAGGGAGACAGTGATTCTCTGCCTGTGCTGGGGTACCCTTGCTTCTGCAGGTTCTTGAAAGAGACTCCATAGAAAGAATAACTATAGTTAAGAATTATAACAACAACAGAAAGGACTGCTTCAAAGAACTGACTGAAACAGTGAACTTCTGCTCAAAACAGTCAACTTCCCCATGGAGAATATTGAGAAAGACTAAGAGATGAAAAGCATGTTTGGCAGAATGCATGAGTTCTGGCGGGGTGGGGGAACGGGCGGGAACACGGGTCTAGGTTTGTTAAAAATAAATAAATATAAAAAAAAAATTATGTCAACTTTTAACAGATAGTTGCTTCAAAAGAAAACTTGACTAAACTCATTGATGTTTCATAAAAACTTGTAGCAGTCATAAAACATGATTTTAAAAACATTCAGGATTACTATAAACATGTACATGAGAGATCTCAGTACTATGGTATCCAGCACTGAGTAGATGCTACACTCGTGAACTAGGGAAGGGGCTGGACGGTACTGCTGGCCATCTTACCTACTTCCATTTCCTCCCTTCAGGACAGATCTGCATGTTCTCAAGGTGAAGAGGGAACCAAAGCCAGAACATGGCATGTGGTCCCCCAGGCACATTCCCAGACAAAGTCTATCTGGACACTCTGGTTACTTCGAAATTTCTACCCAGTCAGAAAGCCCCTCAAGGTTATTAGTAAAAACTAAGGTGAAGAATCAGTTATAAATTCATACCTTTCCAAAATTAGATCTTTTTAATAACTGTTTCCTTTTATAAACTCAAGGGAAAATCTCTGGCTGGCCATCCAATTTTCTTGTAATATAGACCTCAAAGTCTAAGATGTTCATATATTTGAGGTAGGGTAAATGTGGAACAAGAACACCGAAATAGGTAGCACGTTATTTTTAAGATAAGAGCCCATGTGGACACTCTTCAAAGGGAAGACCCAATGAAGAACTGGTTTACCAGGGATACACTAACTTTAAGTCCAGTTTTGAGTGGTGACTGCACAGTTCAAAGCACCACAAGATGTGGATACATACAATGTGATAAAGTTAATTTTCAACTACAAAGTGGAAAGCTTCAATTTGGTACAAAATTTAAGTCTAATTTTATTTGTCTAGTCAGTCAACTGCAACAAAAACCCATATGATTAGCACTTTATAAACTTTACACTTGCACAAACTTAATCTTTAGTTTAATAGCTGAAGTGGGCTGTTTTCTTAAGTTGATTTTTAAAACACTGAATGTTTTACATACAGTTATGGTATACGGATGAAAACGAATACACAAGGCATTAAAGTATCAGTCACAGAAATCACTTATATGTGGAAACTCTTGGCTAAGAAAAGCAGGCTTCCTTCATAAAAATGCTCAATGAAGAAGCCAAGTTTACTGGGTGTTAGGGAAACTGAGGTATGCCTTCACGGAATACAGCACTGTCTTAAACTCCTTCAAACATTTAAACTTGTCAGGAGACAGCTTCCTTGTATGAAGAGAAAGAAAATAAACTCTGAAATAACAAATGTGATATAGTAAGATTCAAACTTAAATGGATCTGTTCTTGAAATCTGTTTGGGTCAGTTCTACACACAGAGAGAGAGAGAGAGAGAAAGAGAGAGAGAGAGAGAGAGAGAGAGAGAGAGAGAGAGAGAGAGAGAGAGAGACCATAATTAGAGCTGCCAGTTAAGAGTGCATACACCTTCTTTTCCTGCACTGAATACCCACAAGTATATCTTCCTGGGAATTACAGTAAATACATACCTTGAGTGGCTTTGAACAAGCTCCTTTCAGATTCCGCCTTCACATTAAAACTTCAGGCAGAAAGTTCTCTCAAAAATAACCACATACGTCGTAGTTGTAAAGTTATCATTTACTTTCTTCAGATTATGAAAGAGTGTTTAGTGCTGGGTAGAGATCTACTGGCAGCATGTGGAGTGACCTATGCTCACCGTCATCACAGATAATTTTTTTTTAATTCAACAAGCATTTATTAAACACCTACTGTGTGCTCAGCACTGTACTAGGCACTAGAGGTACAGTGATACAAATGTTATTCCTGCCCTCAAGGAGCTTACAGTTTAATTTTGGAAATAAATAAAATGCATCACAGATAATCTTTAAGATTAGCCTATTTGATAAAGATATAAAAGTGTGCTTCTTGGGGCTGGAGAGATGGCTCAGCGGTTAAGAGCACCAACTGCTCTTGCAGAGGACCCAGGTTCGATTCCCAGCACCCACATGGTGGCTAAGAACCGTTTTTATCCTGGTGTGGTGGCATATGCCTTTAATCCCAGCACTCTGGAGGCAGACACAGGCAGATCTCTGTGAGTTCAAGGCCAGCCAGGTCTACAGGGCTAGTTCCAGGCCAGCTGGAGCTAAAGGGAGACCCTGTCTCAAAAACACCCCCCCCAAAAAAAGTGCTTCTGTGAGTTGTTATAATTTACACACACCAAAACTCACCACTTTCCATGCAAATGCAGTTATGTAACCACGGAGGTGTAATGCAGTTATGTAATGTAACTACCATATGTAACCATGGAGCTGTAATGCAGTTACGTAACTACCACATGTAACCATGGAGGTGTAATGCAGTTATGTTATGTAACTACCATATGTAACCACAGAGGTGTAATGCAGTTATGTAACTACCATATGTAACCATGGAGGTGTAATGTAGTTATGTAACTACCATATGTAACCATGGAGGTGTAGTGCAGTTATGTTATGTAACTACCATATGTAACCATGGAGGTGTAATGCAGTTATGTTATGTAACTACCATATGTAACCATGGAGGTGTAATGCAGTTATGTAACTACCATATGTAACCATGGAGGTGTAATGTAGTTATGTAACTACCATATGTAACCATGGAGGTGTAATGTAGTTATGTAACTACCATATGTAACCATGGAGTACGTAATGCAGCTTGGCTGCACAGCATGCAGATTTCCTTCCTGTGGCCCTGTGGTCAGGCCCTGCTCTCAGGGCAGCCCCTGATAACCGCAGGTCTATTTTGGGCCCTCTTGCCTTAAAATGCAGTCACACGGTACACTGCTTTTGTAGTCTGGCTTTTTTCACAAACGCATTTGAGAATCCTGTGTGTTGTTGCTGCTTTCTGCTCAATAGTAATCCATTACACAGATGTTCTATAACTTATTTCAGTCGGGGACAATTTTGAGTAAAGCAACTAAAAGCATCTTTACAGGGTGTGTGTGTGTGTGTGTGTGTGTGTGTGTGTGTGTGTTGCTCAGGACTGAACCCAGGGCTAGGCAAGTACTCTACCACTGAGCCACAACCCCAGCTCTCTCTAGGCTTTTATATTAACTTGTTTATTTCTCTTGAGTAAACAACCAAGAGTGTGTTTGCTGGGTTGCTCACAACAGTATTGAAAATGTCTTTTCTTCAGTGAATTACTTCAAGGACTCTTTCTCAAAAGCAGCTGATCATATGTGTTGCATATAGACTTTCCACTTTGTTCTATTAAGGTTTACCTTTTGCCAATACTTGTCTTGATTACTCTAGTTTTATACTAAGTCCTAAAGACTATAAATACTTTTAAGATTAAATCTTTTCTTCTATATTGCCTACTTACATAAGTTATCTAATGAAATTCTTTTGTCTACTGGACTTAGTCACCTAAGAGCTCTACACTAATAACTGCCTACATTACAAATGTTTTGCCAATTTGTTTGCATGCCTGTTTCTTTTTTTTTTTTAAGAGATATGTCTTTTTTTTATTTTAATTTATTTCTTTATGTGTATTAGTGTACTGTCTGCATGTAGGTTTGTGCACCCATGTCGTGCAATGCCGCGGAGGTCAGAAGAAGGTCTCGGATTCCCCTGGAACTGGAGTTCTCCTGGAATTGGAGTTACAGACGGTTCTCAGCCGCCATGTGGGTGCTGGGGATCGAACCCCGGGTCCTCTGCAAGAGCAGTCGGTGCTCTTAACCGCTAGGCTATATCTCCAGCCCCTGCATGACTGTTTCAAATATATGTGTAGCGTGTTCTTACAATCCCTGCTTAGAAAGGCCAAGAACAGATTAATAGCCATCTTTTCCCCTCTCAAGTCTTCATACACATATCCTGGTTCAACTGGAATTTGTTGGGGCATATAATACATGTAGGGGATCTTCCTTCTTCAGACAAATAACTGTTCTAGTCAACTTATAAAATAATTTTCCTCTTATACCTTCTGATAATGAAGGAATCTGAATTTTGTTAGCTTATGTTATTTTTTTTCCTACATAACTAAGAACAGCCAGCTGAAGACCATGCACAGAGGCAGCTTTATAGGACGGCCACAGGCAGACAGGGATAGGGAAAGTCAACAAATCTATGGCTCTAGTACTCATCAGACTCCACACTAGGTACTGAGACATAGAAGCTGACAGTGAACAGAGATAGGGAAGGAAGTAATGCCCTTTGTCCAGCCTTGCCACAGTTCATCTCTTCATTCATTCACAGGAAATTCACAATCTCCTGGGTTATAAAAGATGACTCCAGGCCAGGCATGGTGGCGCACACCTTTAATCCTAGCACTTGAGAGGCAGAGGCAGGAGGATCTTTGTGAGTTCAAGGCCAGCCTGGTCTACAGAGTGAGTTCCAGGACAGCTGGGGCTACAGGGAGACCCTGTCTCGAAAAGACCAAAAACAACAAAAAAAGATGACTCCATCTACCTCATGCTCCGCTGAGGACTTTCCTTCAAAAGCTGCTTCCATAGCCAAGTCCAGAACTCCCCTGCCCGGCAGAAGGCGCTGCAAGTCCTGCACACCTGCTGCTCTTAGTTAATTCTGATTTCCCGACTCTATCTCCTGCTGTTTGCTAGGAAGCCAGCCTCTAGCAGATCTCCAACATTACCTACCAGCTGATAGCCGGAAACAGGGAAATACCAAGCTTACCAGCGTTTTATAGAAAATATCCAAGACTCTGAATAAGACCCCGAATGGCAGCTATGAGCACAGCACATGGGTTGGTTCCTTTTAGCTACTGGGCTCCATAGCTTCAGTTGCCAATTTCACACACCTGGGTAGAGGGACCCTGGACCAAGAAATTTCCTCCATTAAACTGGTCTGAAGCCATGTGGGTGATGGATTTTCCTGATTGTTGAGTGATATGGGAAGGCCCAGCCCACTGTGGGCAGTGCCACCCCTGGACAGGTAGTCCTGTGTTGTATAGAAAGCAAGCAGGCAGAGCACAGGCCAGAGCAGTAAGTCAGTAAGCAGTGTACTTCCATGGTCTGTCCTGCAAGTTCCTGCCCCGAGTCCCTGCCTTGGCTTCTCTTGATGACTGAGCTGTAAGTCAAATAAACCCTTTCCTCTCCAACTTGGTTGTGGTCAGTGTTTTTGATCACAGCAACAGAAAGCAGATTAAAAGAGAAGTTGGTACCAGGAGTGGAATATTGCTGGGAGAGACCTGACCATATATGTCTTGAAGGGACTGTAGAAGGTTTTGGAGCTTGGAGCACAGTGAGCTGTCTGTAGGAACTTGGAAGCTAATGCTGAAACAAGTGTAGACAATGGAAGCCTGGCTTGTAAAGTTTCAAGGGAAGCAAAGACCATCAGGGCTGTTTCTGTGATATTTTGAAGTGAGAATCTGTGGTTTCCAGTCATCTGGAGCTGAAGAATTGGCTGTGGTTTTAACAAGAGACCAGAACCACTGAAATCTGGGAAGTACTTCCTCAGGGTCAATAGACAGAACCTGTGGTCCAGAGGGGGCCGGGGCTCCATCTCAAACTGGAAGCAGGACTGGTAATGTGTAAGAGTTTCCTACATAGTACTAGTTTTGAAAGATTGAAGAGGTCATGGAGAGAATCTGAGGCTTAGCACCCTAAAAGGCCAGGGAAGATGAATGGTAGTTTCAGTAGAGCCCCCAGCATACTGAAGGTGCCAGAACCACAGGGTGGAGTAGAGCTGGCCTGAGCATACAAGACAGCTGTGTGTGCTTCGGATGGCTGAGCCAGAGAAGTAGAGCTGCCCAATCCCTTGGAGCCCAGAAGACTGTGAGTGAATCCCAGACATCCAACCTTGAGCTGTTTGCTAGACTTTGGTTTTGCTTAAGTGTTGCCAATTCTTCCCTTTTGAGATAAGACAGTATTTAACTTGTTTTAGATTTTACACAAGCCCACAGTTAAAAGACTTTTAAAAGAAGCATAACTTTTCCAAAGACTGTGGGACTTTTAAAGTTGTACTATTTTATATTATATTAACATTATCATAAAAATGGATAAAAATGGAAAAATTATAGATTAATAGTGATGTGTTTATCAAGTTGACAAGGGGTTAATTGTGCTGGATAGCTTGAGTTATGTACACCTGGGTAGAGGGAACCTCAATTAAGGAATTTTCCCTATTGGATTGGACTGTGGCCATGCCTGTGGGACATTTTCTTGATTGCCGAGTGAGTGATATGGGAAGACCCAGCCCACTGTGGACAATGCTACCCCTGGGCAGCCAGTCCTGTGATATATAAAACAAGAAGGCTGAGCACAGGCCAGAGCAGCAAGTCAGTAAGCAGGTACCTCCACAGTCAGTGTTCCAGGTTCCTCCCCCAGATCCAGCCTTGACTTCCCTTGATGGACTGTGAGCTGTAGGCCAAATAAACTCTTTCCTCCCCTGAGGAAGTTGTGGTCAGTGTTTTTATCACAGCAATAGAAAGACTAGAATAGCTACAGAGGAGTCCCATGCCCCCCCCAACACACACACACATTCTCAAGAAGTGATCCCAAGAAAGGTGTCAGCCAGGTGTAGTTGGGCAAGACTGGAATCCCAGCACTCTGGAGGCCAAGGCAGAGGATGA
Source organism: Rhizomys pruinosus (assembly GCA_009823505.1). NCBI lineage: Eukaryota > Metazoa > Chordata > Mammalia > Rodentia > Spalacidae > Rhizomys > Rhizomys pruinosus. The sequence goes on from VZQC01013591.1 coordinate 708,641, forward strand.
GACTTAAAATGCTAGCCTGGACTACAGAGGGAGACTGCATAAAGAAAAAAAAGGAGGCAGAGAAATAACGAAAGAAAGTGGTGCATAAACAGCATTCTAACGGCTGGGGGTCCTACAGACTGTTTGTAGAAGCATCACCAACATCAACGTGGGAAGCCACCTCCCTCCCTCAACAATGGGTGGACAGTCAGGGGATACAGAAGTTTACCAGTTAACCTGGAGTTCCCTAACTGATAATGTCAGTTTGCTATTGAAGCTAGATGATTAATCCACACAATTTCTATCAAGTTGTTTCCTCATAACTTGATAAATTGGCTGTCCTTGAATAGGACAGACAGCAAAGTGCCCAGCCCTCAAACAGAAACAGACTCATCAGAAGCTAATGGGTATTTTCTACCTCCTCCTGGAGTAATGGGTTTCATCAGATAGGAATCCTTCTATCCCAACTAAAAATATGCACCTCTACATAAATCATGTTCTGAAAGCCTGGGACGCAACAGGAATAAATGAGCTGACATTCCGGACTATGAGGGGCCTTCTAGTGCTGAAGCAGACATCCAAACACGAACTTTCAGGTTTAACCTCACAGAGCCTCCTCCTGACAATCAAGCCCATAAACCCACACCATACTCTTAACAGAAAGCCTATTTGGTGTAATATGTGAAAAGGAGTAACATCACTAAAAACAGATACTTGGATATAGGAACACAAGCTTGCAGCAGACTTATACTTGTTAGACATCCACTGACACTTGTCTTCTACTAGGTTCATTGGTTTCTTTGTCAAGCTAGTTTCAGTCCTGTAGAAAGTAATTACCTCTGATCCCAAAAGAATTGCACCCTGGCACATGCCAATGGACTGCACCATCTGGTGCTTCTGTCTACTGAGCTCCTGTCTACAGTGAGTCTTACTACTACATCTATTTGATGTTTTAAAAAGCAAAAACACTGGACACTCCACTGAGTAGATGCCTCTTCAGAGACAGCCTTATCTATAAACCTTACTTCAAATTTCCCATCATAATCTCCTACCTAAATCACAGCTAGGTAATTTAAACTATACTGAGAAAAAAGGCTGGGTGTAGTGATGCCCACTTGTAACTCCAGTACTTGGGAAACTAAGGGAAGAGGACTGTGAGATTGAGGCTGCCCTAGGCTACAGAAGGAGACCCTATCTCAAAAGAACAATGAAAAAAAAAAAAAAAAAAAAAAAACAAGCCTAATGGCAGATCTAATACAATGAAAAAAATGGATGAGAACAAGGTACCCAAAGACATATGTATGGACACTATTCTGTACTGTATGCACCGAAGCATATTTTAAAACTGCTTGTTTTACCCTTCCTATCAAATCACTGTGGGCTCCCCTTTTATTCAACCTCACAAAACTTCAAAGCCAGACTCAAAAAACTTTCATCATGGTTAATGAACATTTATTTGGACTGAATCGGGGTCTCTGAAGACAGTCTCCTTAGACCTGCTTGGAGTCCAGAGCCATCACAAGAACACAGAGAAGGCAAGGAAAGAAATGAGTGTGTGACCACAGGAATCCCGAAGAGCTGCAGAGGACGACCAATGTCATGCTTCTCTCTTGACAAAGTTGTGAGGAATGTGAATTTCTCTTATTAATTTTAAATTAGCATACGAGTAAGGAGCTTCACTATGACATTGTCACAGAAATGTGCCATCACACTTCATTCCAGCTTGTCCTGCCTTCTCTGGCTGTTCCCTCCCATCCCCACCCCTACTTCTGCCCCACACCCCACTCCACTTTCTTGATCTGCTCCCTTAAGATTTCTTTTCTCCTCTCAGGTTGCCCTTGCTAGTTTCTCTCTCTCTCTCTCTCTCTCTCTCTCTCTCTCTCTCTCTCTCTCTCACACACACACACACACATGTGTATATGCACACATTCATACACAGATACTAGACAAGATTTAAAATTGAGGTTCCATATAAGGAAAAAGTGTGAATTTTCTTTTTTATATATTTTTTAATTTTTTATGTTTTTAAGTATACTATCTGCATGTATGTAAGTGCACTGGTGTCATGCAATGCCCAGAGATCAGAAGAGAATGTCAGATTACCTGGAATTAGAATTATGGATGGTTGTTAGTCCCCATTTGGGTGCTGGGAACAAAGACCAGGAACTTTCATTTCTTTAGTTCACATTTATTCACAAGGGGAACATAAGATGCTGCCAAGCAATAGGCCATGGTAAGCTATCCTCACACACAGTCCTCTTAAGGATGTGACTGTGGAGCAATGGCCCCGTTTGGCACTGCATCACCCAATCCCAGAGAGAAGCTCTCAGCACCATCCTCTTGATTTGGCCATCCACTGGCCCTCCTATATTTTTATCCACCAAAAGAGTATGGCTGCATCCAGGTCCAGGTCTTTGGTTTTTCTTTTTTTTTTTTTTTTTAATATTTTATTGCAGTTCATACAATATTTCTCAGCCCAATTTAGACTCATTCCCCTTTCCATGCCCCCCACCCCACCCAAGTTCATGCATTCTTGCCATACATGTCTTGTATCCTTTTCTGAGTCTTTTAAAAGTTTTTCTATACAGAGGTTTATTGTTTTGGGGAGAAGTTTACTGTTTCAGTCAGTTCTTTGTCACAGTCCTTTTATTGCTGTTATTCCCTCCGATTTGTATTGCTTCAAAATGTGTGTACATATATATATATATATATGTATGTATGTCACACATATACCAAAATTATGACATCTGAAAATAAACTATGTTAATTCCAAATCTTATTTCAGAATTCACATTTTTCCTTTTTAATTTTATATTACTATAAAATATGCATACATGCCCTCCACCCATATACCAAAATTATAAAATCTGAAAGTAAGTGGTAAGTTAATTCTAGAGCCCATTAAGGGATTCACATTATAAGAGCACAGTTGTTTTCAGATAAAAAGGAATACATTAACGTTGCTCAGTTTGCCTTACAACTAGGAATTTGGTCCTAGCATCCACAAATGAGGGATAACATTAGTCATTTGTTTTTCTGGGACTGTGTTACTTCACTTAGCATAATGGCTTCTAGTTCCATCCATTTACCTGCAAAGTTCATGATGTCATCTTTCTTTACTGCTGCATAGAACTCCACTGTGTAGATAGATGTACCACATTTTCAGTATCCACTCATGGGTTAAGGGGCACTTGGGATGGTTCCAGCTCTTTGCTATTGTTAAGAGAGCTGCAATAAACATGGATGTGCATGTATCTCTGTGGTAGGATGAGTTTTGTGGGTACATACCCAGGAGTGGTATGAATGGGTCACGTGGAAGGCTCATTTTGAGTCTTAAGGGTTCTCCACACTGCTTTCCATAGTGGTTGTACAAGTTTACATTCCCACCAGCTGTGGATGAGTGTTGCCCTTTCCCCACAACCTCTCCAGCATTTGGTATCTTTTGTTTTCTTGATCTAGCCTCTTATTGGAGATGATAGCTTAAAGTGGTTTTAATTTGTATTTCCTTATTAGCAACATTGAACACTTTTTTTAAGATGCTTCTCAGCCATCTTTACTTCCCTGATTGTGAAGTCTCTGTTCAGCTCTTTACTCCATCTTTTGAGTGGGTCATTTATTTTCTTCTTGTTTTTTGAGAAGTTTATATACTCTGGATGTTAATGCTTTGTCATATGTATAACTGGTGAAGGTTTCCTCCCAATGTGGGTTTTCTCTTCACTTCATTGATCGTTTTTTTCGCTGTACAGAAGTTTTTGAGTTTAATGAGGTCCCACTTGTCAATTGTTGACCTTATTTTCTGTGCAGCTGCTGTCCAATTTAGAAAGTCTTCTCCTACCTATGTCTTGTAGGGCGCTGCCAATGCTTTCTTTTATCACCTTCAGAGTTTCAGGTTTTTCCAAATGGATCAAAGACCTCAATGTGAAACCCAAAATTCTGAAGGTCTTCAATTTTTCTATGAGGAGGACCTCACTCCATCTATTCCCCAGTCATAGCAACAAATGCAGAGATGCTACAGGTTCAGCCCTAGGTTTCAGAAGCTAAAATGATCCATTTGAAGAAGATTAATTTAGGCATTTGGTCTATAATATAATGAAAGTATTCATGTGCGTTTGTGTGTACATGCACGTATGTGTGCACATTAGTGTGTGTGGAGGTCAGGCCTTGGCTGTTGCTCCTCAGGCACCATCTACTTGTTAAATTTTATTTTTAACACAGGGTCTGTCACTGGCCTAGAACTCATCAAGAAGGCTGGCTGGCTAGCATGCATCAGGATCCACCTGTCTCCACATTCCCAGCACAGAGATTACAAGGTGCACCAACATGCCTGACTTTGCTTGAGACAGGGTCTCCCCTGTAGCCCCAGCTGGCCTGGAACTCACTATGTAGACCAGGCTGGCCTTGAACTCAAAGAGAGATCTTTCTCTGCCCTCCCATCCCTAACATTTTAAAACTTGGATTATACTAGATATGGAACTCAGATCCTCTTAGCATTTTAGCAACTGAGCTATATCCCCAATTCTTGGGCACATATATATGTACACTGCTATAAAGCTAATAAAAATCAATAAAACCTAGGCATATCAGTGTTTTGGAAAGCCAAATGGATTATGTACCAAGTGGGTAGCACAGGAAGATGGGAAATGCTGATAAGGACATGTGTGGAATGAGCGGAAGCCCTACCTCCACAGCCAGTCTCCAAGGGTTAACTTTGCTCTGCCCCTCAATGAGTGGAAGCCCTACCTCCATAGCCAGTCTCCAAGGGTTAACTTTGCTCTGCCCCTCAATGAGTGGAAGCCCTACCTCCATAGCCAGTCTCCAAGGGTTAACTTTGCTCTGCCCCTCAATGAGTGGAAGCCCTACTTCCACGGCCAGTCTCCAAGGATTAACTTTGTTCTGCACCTCAATGAGTGGAAGCCCTACCTCCACGGCCAGTCTCCCAGGATTAGCTTTGCTTTGCCCCTCAATGAGTGGAAGCCCTACCTCCACAGCCAGTCTCCAAGGGTTACCTTTGCTCTGCCCCTCAATGAGTGGAAGCCCTACCTCCACAGCCAGTCTCCCAGGATTAGCTTTGCCCTGCACCTCAATGAGTGGAAGCCCTACCTCCATAGCCAGTCTCCAAGAGTTAGCTTTGCTCTGCCCCTAAATGAGTGGAAGCCCTACCTCCACAGCCAGTGTCCCAGGATTAGCTTTGCTCTGCACCTCATCTTTCTGCACTAAAATCAGTGTGGACATGTGAGAGGCTGTCTGACAGAAACCACAGCATTATGTGCAAATAACTGTGAGGAGCTTCACAGGAAGCCTTTCTTGGAGTCAGGACAACCTAAGGACTGCACACTCAATTTCCTGATGAAACTAGCTCTGTCCCATGAGAACCAGCACAAGAGTGATCATGCACAGCAGCCCACATTCTCAGGTTCCCACAGACCCTGAAATCACCCTAAAATTTAGTCTGTCCAGCAACATAGATTGAGAATAAGAGGATTCCAAATTCACTGTGCTAAAAAGTCTGTTCTGCACATGGCATGGTGGTGCACACCTTTAATCCCAGCATTCAGAAGGCAGAGGCAGGCAGATGTGAGTTCCAGGCCAGCTAGAGCTACAGGGAAACCCTGTCTCAAAAAGACCAAAAAACAAACAAAGTCTGTTGTTCTGGAGATCTACTCAGTTGACAGAGTACTTGCCTAAGGTTCAACCCTTTTTTTTTTTTTAAATTAGTTTTTATTGATGCTTTGTGCATTTCATACATTTTTTCCAATTCAGTTCAGGCTTATTTCCCTTTCCCTCCCCCCCCACCCCCACCCCATCCCAGATCATGCATTCTGCCATAACTGTCCTGCATCTTTCTCTCAGTTTTTTTTTTTTCATTTTTAGCTATAAGTGATAATCCATGAGTACAAGCATCCTTCATGCAAAACCTATCTGCAGGCT
>VZQC01013591.1:714837-736516 GCA_009823505.1 Rhizomys pruinosus
TTGCCTTCCCACCCATAGAACAAGGAGAAATATGACAATGATGAGGTCGCTCCCCAACTGTAAATTGGAGACAACTATTGTAGAGGTAATCTCTTATAAAACCGGTAAAACTGCTTTCTTTAATTGACTACTAGACATGGGAACTGTGGAAGGGATTACTCTCTGTTCAGAACCAAATATAATACTAAAGTCCTAGGGCTATGCACTCAGGCAAAATATATTAATACAGGAGCTCTGACATCAGCAATGGATTGTTCTACCAGGTGGATGTTGGCCAGGGGATCCAAGGCCCCACAAAAGGTAAGGGCTCCTTGCCTCTAAGTTGGGATACCTACAGGAGGAGAGGCAATAAGACCCTGCTGCCGAAGACCTGACGTTAACATGGGAGGGATGTATTGAGACCACACATGCAAGTGTACAGATGGCCTCTGGAATGCCAGAGAGTGTTACCAAAGGCCACTAAACCAATAAAGCAAATATGGGTCTCCCTGAGTCAAGCAAGACTCCACCGTCAGCACCAGCTACACCTCACCTGCCTGGAAATACTGTGCAGCAGAGGCAGCCATGTGCCTGTATATCCCAAATCTAATAGGTTCAACCCTTTAAAACTGAGTGTGGTTCTGGTGGCCCATTCTGTAATCCCTAGCACTGAGGAAGTAGAAGTAGAAAGATTGAAAAGTCAAGGTCATCTCTGGCTACATACACCAAGTTGGTGTGGAGCCTGGGTTACAAGATGCCCTAACCCCTGCCCTCACCACCAAAAAAAGATGAAGTTTGTTTCTAAATAGTAATCTTTGGGGTTTTTCTGCAAGCTCATTTTTCTTCTCCAAAAGACAATAGCTTAAAAACAACACCAGAACAAAACAAGCCCACTTCTATAGTCCCAGTATTCAGAAGGTTGAGGCAGGACTGTGAGTTCAAGGCCAGTCAGGGCTACAGGGCAAGACCATCTCAACAGAAGAGAAGGGTAATTTATTTTCAGTATTTGTGATCCCATGACCTAGAGTAAAGATGGTCTGTTTCTATACACATTTCTGCATTAAAACCGTATTATTTGCAGTTGTGATAGCAGTCTGGCCTAGGTAAGTAACTCCATTTTCTTTCAGTGACTCCACATTAATGGCTGAACCCCAGCGCAAAATAAGTCCAGGAAGAGCCAGTTGGTTCTCTTGACCTTCAATCCCCTCACCAGGATGTCTTGTGACCACCTATCTACCTTAACTTTGGTCAATGTTTTGCCTGCAATTGCCTGCAACCCACCCACTTTTTATCTCAGTAATCCTGTAGAAGGCAGGAACTGAGGTTTTTATTGTTTGACTAGAATTCCTAAAAAAAAAAATTTACCAGGGAATTGTATTTACCTTTATAAGCCTAACCATAACCTTTGGGGGCTCATCCTGGGATCCTGGGCAAAGAGACCCCAGACTCAAGCAGCCCAGGACAGGACCACGGGAGCCCAGAGCTGCTGGGACAAGGCCCAAGGGAGCCCAGAGCTGCATCTGCTACCAAATTGAAAACCAAAACAAAAGGTTTAAAAGTAGTGGGACAGATCAGTAAGTTGTTCTGGGGTGTGGGCATCTGCATCTAGGAAGACCTGGGGATTGGACACAATCGGTAATGGAGTCTCCAGGGACAGTGGAAGACATCCTCTGTGGGGGGATTTGGCTAGGATTTGGGCATATGAAGGTGGTGGCACCATGTTTCTATGTTTGTCTGGTCCTCTCTGTCTGCATAGGTGTTTTGTTCCTTTGTGTTCCTTGTTTTTTGTCTTGTGGATTTGTGTCTTCTGGTGGGGGGTGCACTGCTGCTGCTCCTAGACCCTCCAGCTCCCCACCTTCCCCAGCCCCTGGAACAGCCTGGAACAGAGAAGTGCACACCCCCCAAAAATTTCCTTCCCAGGGTCTCCTTCCAGAGGACCAGAGAGTGCTGCAGAGCTCCGGACTGGAGAACTCACCAGGTAAAGTGAGAAGGTAAGGTAGGCTCTCCCAGGTTAGACAGGCAGGAAACCAGGCCACAACTGAATATCCATGTGATCCTGAGGTGCTGGCCCCATTTCAGATAGAACAAGGATTTAATGGAATTAACTAGGAAATGTCTTAAACTCTGAATGATTGTGCATGAATATGAGAATGAGAGTTAATGGTTCCACGTCTCTGTGAAGTCATGGACGACTTTAAACTAGGCTATGCAGGAGATTATAGGACTAAGATGAAACCCTCTAAATTGAAATTTTTCTGTGGCTTGGTACCAGGTCACACTGGGGAAGAATACTTGAACCCTAGAACCCAGCCTCATAATTATCAGAAAAGGAGGGAGAACTTCCCCTTGTCCAGATTTTAAAAGATGTAATTATGTCATATGTTGTTGGCAGCCTGTCACACTGCTAACAGTGTGGCTCTACGTCGCGCCTTAAAGATGGCGCCGACTTCCTGAGATGGCTAGAGAACAACAACAGCCACCTTTTCCGCATGTAGCCACCTCTTCCGCACTAGGGCAAAACTGCGCATGACTTTGAGCCCGCACACCTAATATTCTAATGAGGCATTGGCCCCTGTTGCGCTACGAGCCCATGCATTGGACATGCAAATGAGGCATCGGACGGTGCACCAATCCAGAGCATACCTGAACCCTCTAGACTGCTATATAAGCAGTGCCTCTTCCCCATTTCGGGGTCCTTCTCAAAAGAGAGCTGTACACAATAAAGTTGCTGCAGAAGAATCCTGTTGTCCCCGTTGAAGTTCTTGCCAGGCGAGACTGCCTGCGCCGACACGTGTGTGGTGCCGAAGACCCGGCGTGAAATTGCTCATCGCTGGAGCCGAGAGGACCCTTCACTTCGAAGAGGGTTCAGAACTTCGCTCAGCGAGTAACTTTTTAAGGTTAGTTTGAGAGATATGCTTTTCTCTATACGATCTAGAAGGATTCCAAGCTTGCCTAATCATTTTATTTTGGCTGGTTGTAATTGCCCTTGTAATGTTGTTTCTTGAACACAAAGGCTGCATCGCCCCTAGGATGGGTAACACACACTCCCTAGTTACCGCCACTTCCACCCTAAGCGGTTTTAAGAGGAAGGCAGTTGAAGGTCTCTACTAAGACCCTTAATACCTTCGTTCAGAAATAGATTTGCGGTGTGCCCCTTGGTCTGTTTCCAAGGATCGCTTACTCTCCCTAGTTGGGACAAACTTAAGGGTGATTTGGACAGGGAACAAAGTTCAGGTAAATTAAAAGCTGAGCACCATTCCTATATGGAAGCATGTCAGATCCTGTCTACAGGATAAAAACTGTCAAGAAGAAATTAGGGAAGGTCAGCAGGCCCTTGAGGACTCCAGGAAGAATGTCAGAAACAGAACGGGGTGAAAATGTTAAGTCACATATAAAAAGGAAGTCTCCAAAGATGCTAGCAATAAAAAAAAAGGGTAACAAGGATACTTATACCCGTTTAAAGACTTGAAAGCTTTAACATTAACTGATTCAGAGTCGAATGAGGAACTGTCACCTCGAGGAGGACGATTTAGAGGAGAACGGCCGGTATAAAAATGAACACTTTCAGTCTGCCCGGAGCGGGACAGGTTAAAACTGAAAGTAAACGAGCCCAAGCTCACCCACCCTTGTGCCTTCTGCTCCTCCGCTTATGCACCTGGGAAATGTTCCACCTCTTTTTGTCCCCAGAGGTGCGGCATGCCATGAGACAGATGTTCCCAGTATTGAGACTGATGATGGTGGTAGGGGCCACCGTGCCGTAGAGCACAAACAAGTTAAGGAGTTAGCGGAGTCTGTCCGGCTTATGGGGTTAATGCCAATTTTACTGTATCACAAGTAAACGCCTGGCCAGTATTGCCAGACACCAACAGACTGGCAGTATGTTCAAAAGCTTGCCTCCTAACAATGGGGCAATATCTGGAAGGGAAAGCACTCTGGCATGATGCCTGCCAGCACAAGCCCGCTCTAATGCTACAGATGGAGGCGAGCGGCCCGATGGACATTTGAAATGCTTACCGGTCAGGGAGAGCACGCTGCTGATCAGACCAACTTCCCCCTTGCTGTTTACACCCAATAGCTACTGCAGCGCTGCGTGCCTGGAAAGCACTGACTAACAAAGGGGAAGTCTCGGGCAATTTAACAAAAATAAATTCAAGGCCCGAATGACCCTTTTCTGATTTTGTCGGCCAGACTGCTGAAGCTGCGGGAGAATCCTTGGAGATCAGGAAAAAGCAATGCCCCTTATAGAACACTCATTTTGAACAATGACTAAGGAATACAGGGCAGGCCATCATCCCCCACGACAAAAGGCCTACAATCATAGTTGAGGCACTGCAGGAGATAGGAGGGCCCCTCACCAATGGCTGGACTACTGCAGCCATTTTACAGGGAACAGAACAAGGTAGACCCACCAAATTTTGGCCCTGTACTGCTTCCAATGTGTGAAGCCGGCCATTTGAAAAAAGAATGTACCTCCCAAGGCAAATAAGGGTACCTGGACTTTGCCCTAGATGTAAGAAAGTAAACACTGGGCAAATGAATGCCGGCACAATAAAAGATATCAAAGGGCGCCCTCTTGAGGATCCAAAAACGAGATGCGGGGCCCTCGTCTCCAGGGCCCTGAACATATGGGGACCACCACACTGCTTTCATTGGACACAATCGCCTGTAACACCCACGGAGAGCCACCTCAGGTCTCGCAGGACTGGACCTCCGTTCAACCGCCAGAATAGTCCTAACCCCACAGATGGGAATATACCTGCCCCCTCTGACTTTCATGGTCCGTTGCCACAAGACACTGTGGGCTTGATATTAGGTCTGCTCTTCATAACATTCAAAGCCTCATAGTCCACCCTGGGGTTATTGATCAGGATTATACAGGCGACTTAAAATCATGTGTTCCTCTCCCAGAGGTCTTTTTTCTATTTCATCTGGAGATCGTATTGCTCAGCTCCTGTTCTCCCTAGTTGTCATAAATTTTCCCCTCCCATAAGAAAGACAGGGAAATGAAGGGTTTGGTTCTACTGGTACCATTCGGCTTATTTAATAGCTTGCCTTGATACCAGGCCTACATTGCAATTAATGGTTGAAGGAAAAAGATTTAAGGCCTCTTAGATACTGGAGCCGATAAGAGCATAATAGCTGCTCAATGGTGCCAACTGCTTGGCCCGTGACTAAATCTGCACACTCTTTACAAGATTGGGGTATGAGTCTTCACCCTCCATTAGTTCTAAGAACCTAATGTGGAGGGCACCAGAAGATAACAGGGGAAATTTACCCCCTGTGTCCTCCCGTTGCCTATTAACTTTGGGGGAGAGATGTATGAAACAATTAGGACTAAAACTGTGAATGAATACTCTGCCCCTGCCCAAAACATAATGAAAAAAATGGGATATCTCCCTGGAAAAGGCCTGGGAAAATTAATCAAGGAATAGTTGAGCCAATATCTGCTAAACAAAAATTAGATAGACATGGCCTGGGTTTTTCCTAAGGCGCCATTGAGGGCTTACTGCCCATACTTGGCTTACAGAGGAGGCAGTAGGGGTTCCTCAAAGGCCTTTGTCCTCTGAAAAACTTGCCGCGCCCACCAACTGGTACAAGAACAGTTAGAGCTTGAACATATAGAGCTTTCCAATTCTCCTTGGAACACCCAATTTTTGTTATAAAAAAGAGATCAGAAAATGGAGACTGCTTCATGATCTCCATGCAATTAATGCCCAAATGAAAATTTTGGCCCTCTTCAGCACGGGTTTCCCCTCCCGTCAGCTCTTCCAGTGATTGGCAAACACTTATAGTTGATACCAAAGATTGTTTCTCTTTCCATCCCTTTATGTCCTCAGGACAAAGAAAGATTTGCATTTACCCTACCCACCATTAATCATATGGGAACGACAAGGATACCAGTGGAAGTCCTACCCCAGGGCATGGCAACACCCACTTTTGTCAGCTGTTTTGTTCAACAAGCCCTTGAACCAGTCCAAGAACAATTTCATTCTCTAATAATCATCCATTACATGGATATATTCTCCTATGGGGTAAAAATCAAGCAGAAGTTTATGATGCATTCGATGTCCTGGTCAATCACTAAGAAACCATGGACTCGTAATTGCCCCGGAAAAGGTCCAAAGTACCCAAGTGGACAATTTCTAGGAACTATTATCTGTCCAAAATTCATAAAACCCCAAAAAATTGAAATTCGAAGAGATCATTTTCATACACTTAATGATTTTCAGAAATTGATGGGAGATATTAATTGGTTGCGCCCCTTTCTTAAATTATCAACAACCGAATTGAAACCACTGTTTGATATCCTGGAGGGGGACTCACATCTTACACACCCCGCACCATGACCCCAGAAGCTTTGACCACCCTAAAAGGGTAGAACAAGTACTAAGTGAAGCTCAATTACTCAGAATAGTACAATCCCAGCTTTTCATTTATGTGTGTTACAGACTGCTAAATTACCCACCGCAGTCCTATGGCAACACGGCCCACTCTATGGATCCACCCTAATGCATCTCAGCCAAAACCATTGAATGGTATCTGCCGCAGTAGCTAAACTGGTTCTAAAAGGACTTAAAGCGGCGTTACTCACTTTGGCTCACAGCCTAAAAACTCATTACCCCCTACCCACAGAACAACTTCAGGTACTGGCAGCAACAAATGACTATTGGGCTATCTTGTTACAGCCTTTCAGGGACAGTTTGATAACCATTATCCCAAACACCGATATTAAACTTCGCTCAAAGCCAGCCCTTAATTTTCCCCCGGGTTACTAGGACCCAACCAATACCTGAGGGAGCGGTAGTCTACACTGATGGTTCTAAGAGTGGACAGGAGCGTATGTGCATGAAGGAAAAACTACCACTTACAATTTGATCACACCTCTCCACAATTAAACAGAATGTCAAGTAGTATTGGAAGTATTAAAAAATTTTCCTGGGCCTCTTAATATGTCTCAGACTCTAGTTATGGGTAAATGCTGTCAACTCCCTAAAAACCAGAAAATGATTAAAATGTCCAACACAGTTGCCTCTATTTTCCAGGAAATTCAAAATGAATTTTGCCTCGACCTCTCCTATATATATTACACACATTCGACTCATTCCAGGACTAACCAGGCCCCATGGCAAAGGGCAACCAACAAGCCGACGTGCCACTAGGATTGGCGCCTTTGTTTAATCAGCCCCCTGGAGGCGGTTGCCAAATTCCATTCTCAATTTCATGTGAATCTGAAACTTTGGAAGAGCTTCTCATTAACTGCAGTGAAGCTCGCAGCATTGTCCTACAATGCCATAATTGTGGTGAGTTTTTGCCTACCCCCCATTTGGGTATCAATCCGCAAGGATTACACCCTCTCCAATTGTGGCAGATGGATGTGAACCACGTCACCTCCTTTGGAGATTAAAGTACCACATGTCTCTGTAGACACATGTTCTGGCATTATTTTTGCAGCCCCCCTCTGGGGAGAAAACAACACAAGTCATTCAACATTGCTTGGAAGCCTGGAGTGTTTGGGGCCTACCACAAATACTAAAAACAGACAATGGCCCGGCATATACAGCAACCAAATTCAAAATTCACAGTTTTGGCAGCAATGGATGTACCCACATAACTGGTATTCCTTATAATCCACAAGGACAAGGTAGTGTGGAACGTGCACATCACACCCTAAAAACTTATATTATTAAACAAGAAGAGGGATTGGAGAACGTTCCCTGATACCAAAAACAATTGTCTCAGGACATTATTTACTCTAAATTTTTTAAATCTGGATGCTCAAGGCCGCTCTGCACCGAGCGTCACAATTCTGGCCCACAACACAAAAGGAATAGTAAAATGGAAAGATGTCATATCTGGAAAGTGGAAAGCCCGGATCCTATTTTAATAAATCCAGGGGAGCTATTTGTGGTTTTCCACAGGAAGAAGAAAATCCAATTGGGTGCCTGAGCGATTAACAAGAAAATAAAAGAAACATGAAAAGACCAGTGATCCAGTGTGCGGTGATACTCATGATCAGCATCTGGATGACTCAGGCGGAGCCATGATGGGGGATCCTGTCAGTGTTCCCAAGACAAATGCCAATTCGTCATGATAGTAACTGGAGTGGTGAATTTGACAGCTTGATGAACAGACTCTCATGGTGATTGCACCGTAAATTCAACCAGATGGCCCCTTGCTGAAGGACGGCTTCCGTGATTTCCACCGCTTGTTTCACACTTCAAAGAATGGGCTGGGGTGGCAGGATTTGGCTTACTCTTAGGTGGAGGAGGGATTCTACTTGGCTCTGGATCATTTGTAGCTCCGTGCCCATCATCGGGCGCGATAAGTGGTCATTGCACAGGCCCTTGCAGCTGGAAGCAGTTCTCCCGCTAACATCTGGCTTATGTATACTGGAGAAGTAGTCAATGACGGGTAAGACCTACTGCATGTATTTCCAACCTAAGACAGGGGGCAAATCAGCACCATAACGTTGGAAGCTTGTAGGACACTTCGCATTTTTTTACCGCTGAGGCTGTCATCGTGGGGTTCATGGGACGCTATGGACCCTAACCTGTTGACGAGCTGTTTGTTATCCTAATGACGGGTAAGGTATACCCTGCAGTGGCAACCTAAGACAGACATCTCCCAGCCATATAATAGAAAAGGGGAACTGTTGGCAGCCTGGTCACACTGCTAACAGTGTGGCTCTGTCGCTGCCTTAAAGATGGCGCCGACTTCCTGAGAGGTGCTAGAGAACAACAACTAGCCACCTTTTCTGCATGTAGCCACCTCTTCCGCACGAGGCAAAACTGCGCATGACTTTGAGCCCGCACACATAATATTCTAATGAGGCATTGCCCCTGTTGCGCTACGAGCCATGCATTGGACATGCAAATGAGGCATTGGACTGTGCACCTATCCAGACATCACGACCCTCTAGACGGCTATATAAGCAGGGCCTCTTCCCCATTTCGGGGCCTTCTCACAAGAGAGCTGTACACAATAAAGTTGGCTGCAGAAGAATCCTGTTGTCCGCGTGAAGTTCTTGCCGGCGAGACTGCTGCGCGCGACAATATGTATTTATGATAATTGTTTTTACATGTGTCTGAGATTCACGTAAATGTCTGTTATGTGTCTAAGTTTTCTCATGTGTTGATCTCACGTAATTCAGCCACGTATAACTGTCTTATGTTTCTAGCAAAACAAAATGGCTACTTCAAGTTTCTTTTCAATTGTGCACAGAATTATTCATTTGTTTTGGCATGCCTGATTAAAATGCACACACGCAGACTTTAAATATGGATATTTGATAATGCATTCAAAGGCATTATAAATTTGGATACCTTAGAGATCTTTGGATTTATTATCTGAGTCGATTAAGTGTTTCACAACTTTTGAGTGCTAACTGTTCATACAAAACAGTATCTGAGTTGGTTGGTTAAGGATCTTATTGTTAAGATGCCTTTTGGGTTTGCCTTTGCTTCCAGATGGTTGTTTTAAGGTATCTGTTTGTTTGCTTTGAAAGTATTTGGTTCCAAAACAAAAAACAAAAAACAAAAAGGAAGAATTTGGTTCCAACATTCAGTTTGGTTTCAAAAAGACCTCTAAAGACATGTTTGGTTCTGACAGTTTGTTAAAAATTGCTAGCAGAAGCAAGGAATGGTGGTGCACACCTTTAATCCTAGCACTTGGGAGGCAGAGGCAGGCGGATCTCTGTGTTCAAGGTCAGCCTGGTCTACAGGTGAATGCCAGGACAAGCCAGAGCTACAGGGAGCCCTGTCTCAAAAAGACCAAAAAAAAAAAAAAAAAAAAAAAATTTGCTAGCAGAAAAAATGCAGAAATCTAACTTAAGGTTAGATTGTCTGTCAATGTCTGTCAATTTTCAGGTTGTACTGGACTCCCAGTTACAGATTTTAATTAAATGGACACAGACAAATACTGGGTTACCTATAACTAATGGAAGATGTTCTTTATGTTTCTCTGTAATATGCAAGTGTTACTTTTGATATTTCTTTTGCCCACAAGATAATTTGGCTCAAGATAAGCTAGGTTTTACCTCCCTGAATTAGCAGTATGAGGTCCAGAAGGAGACAGTTTGAATGGGCTTGGTAAACCTTATCTCCTATCTATAGGTATGTGATACAATTCCTGCCTTCTGGACAACTATAAACCAGGATATGGGCGTCTGGGAAAGAAAAGAGACTGCTTCTGTTTGTAGTAAACTGTCTACATTAAGATAGGCCTGAAATTGCTTTAAATCTCTTTAATGGACTATGCCTGTTTTACCTATGATGGTAAATCTCCCTTCCAGTCAATGTTTGTGCACGACTGCTTAAGTTTTGTTCAAGCCTTATCTAAATATTACACAGTTACTAACAAGTATCAGGCTGATGTAATTTAACCTTCCTGGATGGTCAATGACCATACTTAATGCCCATACCAATTCAGCAAAAGGGACAATTTTGTTCCTTGCCCTCTAAGGTCAACTAAGTCCCAGGCAACTATGAAGGCATATCCTGAAATGTCCTCTAATTGGTGTGAATCACCTGTCTTCTTGTTCATAGAGGTCACAGAAGCACTAAGGGGACTCAAACCAATGTCCAGTCTAGAGAGAGGAAGGTTAACATGGAGGAAAGTCTCCTCATGTGTCAAAGGGAAGCCTGGCCAGGCAAGACCTGACTCTGTCCTCTCATAGATGGAATTGGTAAAAGGAAGGCTAAAAGGGGGCTGGAGAGATAGTCTAGTGGTTAAGAGCACCGAATGCTCTTGCAGAGGACCCAGGTTCGATCCCCAGTACCCACATGGCAGCTAAGAACCGTCTGTAACTCCAATTCCAGGAGAACTCCAGTTCCAGGGGAATCTGACACCCTCTTCTGTCCTGCATTGCAGGACACAGGTGCACAAACCTACATGCAGACAGTATATTCATACACATACAAAAATAAAATATTTTAAAAAAAGGAAGGCCAAAAGGAGCCAGGAGCTCCCCCCCAAAAAAATCTGAGTGACCCCTGAAGCCCAGATCCTCAAGTGACCTTGAAAAAAACAAACGTGGTTAATCTGAACTAGCTGTATGGTCTTAAACACCCAAAAGGAAAGCATAACCAAATATTAAAATAATAAGTACATTTCCTTTAAAGCCCAGGAGATTGTGCTTCCCCATACATTAAGCTTAAAAAAATTCATAGGAGATATTGTTTAGCAGGTATAGAACTTCAGATCTTGACCTTGTTCAACAATGTAGTGTCACCTGCAGCCAAAAAGGACAAGTCCACTATTGTTGTCAAAATTAAATAATGAAATTTCCTCTCTCTGTCTAGAAGCTACTTAAGAGGGGAAACTCACACTGTGACTATCAAAGTACCTGAAAGGCAGATCCTGAGTCCAGCCATCATGGCCAAATGAAAATAAGGAGAAACCAATGAATAGATGGATGCACTGGAAACCCTCATCAAGAGTCCATTAGACTTTTAAATTGGACATTTGCCTTCATGTCTCCTTCACAGGCAGCAGTCAAGGAGTTTGTTTTCTCTACAGCTATACTTTTGGTGGTCCTTTAGACAGACCCACACCTTGTGTCCCTATTCAGCATGGAAGAAGAGTGGTTGGTGCCCCAATTTTCTATTGGCAATTGGGGTAACCTCTTCAGAGGGTGGTATAATAAAAATAGAAGCTAGAAATTAACGGGTGTGGTGGTGCATGCCTTTAATCCTAGCACTCAGGAGGCAGAGGCAGGTGGATCTTTGTGAGTTCAAGGCCAGCCTGGTCTACAGAGTGAGTTCCAGGACAGCTGGGGCTACAGGGAGACCCTGTCTCAAAAAGGACCACAAAAAAAAAAAAAAAAAAAGAAATTAACTAGGCAGTTTAGGGTGGAGACCCCCCCCCCCGAATTAACCAGTTTCTTTTTCAGCTGAGAGCTGGAGATTTCCCAATTAATCTGCCAGTTAACTTATCCCTGCCTAACTAGGTACATTGGTAAATAGGTCAATTCAGTTAAAATCCTGGGATGAGTCAATGATTTGACTCAAATGTGCTATAGCCAGTAAGGAAAATGTGATAGTGGTCTGGCCTAGGTAACTCCATTTTGTTTTAGCAACTCCATGTTAATGGCTGAACCCCAGCCCAGAACAAGTCCAGGAAGAGCCAGTTGGTTCTCTTGACCTTCAATCCCCTCACCAGGATGTCTTGTGACCACCTAGCTACCTTAACTTTTGTCAATGTTTTGCCTGCAACTGCCTGCAACCCACCCACTTCTTAGTAATCCTCTACAAGGCAGGAACTGAGGTTTTTATTGTTTGACTAGAACTTTTAAAAAAATTTACCAGGGAATTGTATTTACCTTTATAAGCCTACCCTGCCTCTGAGTCGGTGCTGTACACTCCCAATCCTGGCCTGGGATACAGTTCTGGTCAGTCCAAATTAATTTGGCTAATTAGAACCTGGAATCTGTATGCCCCCCTTTTCTCCCAGTGGTCCAGTGCTATAACATAGTGATTTGCAAAGCTCCTCTGAAGTTCCCAGAGATTAACCAGTATGAAATAAATACTAACCAATTATGAAAGAAATGCCAGCATTTGTCTTTTAGCTCACACTCAAAGGGAAGATCCCTACTTTAGAAGCTGACCTATTCCCCATATATAAACAATCTTATGAAAGTTAAATAAAACCAAACCAACACGTGAGAAAACACATGAGCAAAGGTCCTGGGCCTGCCCTCCCTTGCAATTTTCCCACAATAGCCAACACTGCAGAAATTCCCTAGAGAATGAGTTTCCAAAGAAGAGAACACCTCAGATACTCTTTCTCCCATACAGAGAGCCAGCTGGGCTCTAACACTAAATGTCCCTGTGGGACAGCAGCTGGTGGCACTGAGCAAGGCATTCTGTGATCTCTCCAAAACAGCAGGCACTGAGGTAGTTATATGGGTGGACTGAGGGCTCGATTGTGTCAAGGCCCTCCTAACACCTTCCATGCCTTCGTTCACTTCATCCCACCCCCACCCCTTGCAAGCCTATGGCAGGCACTAGAGATAACAACCCAGAAAGTGGGGAAGGAGAACAGGCCATACTTGACCTGGCACCTTTGGAGAAGCGCCTTGAGATAGAGTGGCATGTGGGCAAGAGAATACTGGGCCAGACTAGTCTAGGCAGAGAGAAGGAAGATGGAGGGTCCAGAGGCAGACCCAAGCCCCAAGTATGACCAACAGCAAAGAGCCAGTGTAGCCCCAGGAGATGCAGCCAGAACAACCAGGATAGTAGAGAGGGAAGGAGTCAGGAAGAAATGGAAAACCAATCGTAAGAGCTGCATTGGCCACTGAGCCATAATCCCCTATGTAAGGGCTAGGTCAGGCTCAAACTCATGGCAGTCCTCTGCTTCAGCTTCTGAAGTCCTGGGGATTATGATATGAGCAGGCACACTCTGGTTTTGATTCTGACAGAAACAGGAACTCTCTAATACTCAGAGTATGCACAGGCAAGTTATTTGAAAAGCTCAGAAACAAAACAAAGATGAACAAATAACAAGTCCCCACACTCCTAGAAGTATGTACAAGAGGAACCAAGTTCATCAAGAGAAGAATAAATGGGCAGGTGAGTGATGCAAACAATAATGACACAGGGAAACAAATCAGCCTCACATAAGACATCTCCCTGGCCACTTTAGAAGCAAAAAAGACGACATTAATATCTCTGGACCTGAGTGTAGTGACACATACCTTTAATCCCAGCACTCGGTATGGAGAGCCAGGCAGGTCTCTGTGAGTTCAAGGCCAGCCTGGTCTACATACTGAGTTCAAGGTCAGCTGGAGCTACAGAGAGACCCTGTCTCAAACAGACCATATATATTATATATATATATATTTATATATATATATATATGTATATATTTCTACACCCAGCCAAATCAGCCTTCAAACACAAGCACATGTTTAGATGGATAAAGACATGGAGAACTGTTCACAAATCCTCCAAGAATGGAGTGTGAATAAAAGCAAAGCAGCAGAAAGCTCTCCAAGTGAAGGACAAGGGGCCAAGGAATGTATAAAATTAAGTAAAAAGCATTTATTAGATACAAACAGAAGCAACTAAATTTCATTACTAAAGGAAATATAAAACAAATTTAAGTTTCTTAACTGCCAGGCAGTTAAGACTATAGACAATATAGACAATATTGTCTATATAGACCCTGGTTAGCTCTGGGGGTGAAGAGTGAAGACCAACACAAAGAAAACAATACACTGCACTTCTTGCAAACTGGGTAGAGAAAACTTGGCTAATCTAACAAAATATGGGACAAAATACTGTGTATGAGGCAAATAAAAAACAAAATAAGACCAAATAGTCCAGTAATAATATAGACTAAACTCACCTGTTAAAAATGAACTCATTTGAAAAAAAAGTTATATATTATTTCAAAGAGACAAACCTAAAATATCAATGACTCAAGTATAGTTGAATAAGCATAAAAAAGGATTGTTTTGTATTGGTAAAAGGTATCGCTCATCATGTAAAATAAACTTACAACTCACATAATTTTACTTAGTTTGTAAATAACACACACAACACAAAAACTGATTATAATATAGAATTCACAGTTCAAAGTTGGCATCATTCTTTCTTGGAAAGTTGACAGATTAAAATAAAGCAAGGCTCCAAAGGGATAAATCACACAACTTTACGCATAAAAAACTCTTAATGTACTAAAAATACAAATGCTTTAATCACACAGGGAACAGGCAAGTCATGACAAAAATTACTATGATTAAACCACTAAAATTCCAAAAATATTCCCCAAAGCAAAACCCAATTGGATAGTCATTAGATTTAATGTACTAAAATTAGATATTAAAACTGAATAAGCTAGACAGCAAAACATATGCCCTTTGAATAAGAAATAATTTTAAAAAATATTCTAAATAGCTTTGGAGTCAAACAAAAAACCAAACAGTGAAGATAAACAGCTAAGAACAGTATCTATACAATGAGGCATGAAGGACATGGCACCTAGGACATAGCGGACTCTGTAGCTCAGGGTAGCACAACAGAAATAAAGACACTAGAGCAACTCAATTCAAGACATGAAACAAAGAAGAGAGGAAACTTGAAGATCCTAGCAAGAGTCAGCAATGGACAAAACTCATGTAGAAAACAAAGTATTGCTAATGAAAGAAAACAACTCTGGCTTTCTGAAAATAAAATAGCAACCCCTGAGCTACTCGCAAATAAGGACAGCACCACAGAGCACTCACGAAACAGAAGCAACTTACAAACATTTGGAAATTCATACAATGACAAGTTTTAATTTTTGTCCATGTTCATTTTGCTAAATCATCACTAATTTCGGCATAAGGAATAGTATATTAACAGAAAGATAACTGTTTGCTTGTTTTTAAGAGCAATTCGGTATTTACTATCAATAAGAATAGTTGAAATCAACACCAACAATAAATTTGAAAAGGTAATCTCTGAAACCAAAGCAAGCCCACTTCATGGACAAAAAGTCACTGTAGATTGGTGAACTTAACCCAATTTTCTTTTCCTTTTGTTTCACTTTTCAAGTTTCATTATGCAATATTTAAGACATAAGAAGAAAAAATAACATTACAACGAACACCAACTCAGAAAATAAATACAGAAGAAACAACTGAACTTACCAGCCAGAAGTGATCTCCATGCATTCATTTTATGACACATACAGGTAACCATAAAGGCGTACTACTGTGCTTTAAACTTACACAAAGATTATGCTGTATGTACACTTTACCAATTGAGTTTCCCCCCCTTAAATGTCAGACTTCTGAAAATGCATCATGTTGACATGCTGAATTTTGACTAATCTATAGAATTCAGTATGAATACTGAACAATTTATTCCCCTGCTCATGCATATTCAACAGTAATACTGAAAATGTTCTTTGAGCAGGATAGGGGTGTAGCTCGGTGGTAGAGAGCTTGCCCAGAATGCACAAGGCCTTGAGTTGCATACCCATCACACACACACACACACACACACACACACACACAAACTGCTGGGTCACAAGATGTGTATACTTTTCTTTGCCAGATACTGCCAACTGTCTTCTCATTTATAACAGTTCCATGTCTGACAACACCTGACTTTGTCTCCCTGCAGATTTTCTCACTGTGAAAAGCATGAAAGCATCTTACTGTACCTTCCATTTACCTCCCTATAAGTGAGGCTAAAGATGTTTCCAGCCAGATATTCATGCTGCTGCTTCTGTCAATCTGGCTTCTGTTTCTGGTCAGAATGGCTGCACTAGTCAAAATCTTTGGCCCAAGTATTCTAAGGAAAGGCTTCAATGAAACCTGGTTATCTCTGGAAACAGACCATTCACTGACCCTTCTTTCCCAGAACACCACAGTCTGACATGAACGTCTGTGTCTTGGCACAAGCATGCTCAGCGTTATCAGCAGTCTTTGGGGTCAGTGCATCCTTGTGAGTGATATTTGGGGTCAATGCATCCACATTCATTTCACATGGTCAGATGTCTATGAAGTTATATGTTACATTCATAACATCAGGACATAGCTCTCTCAGAGATTAAATTAAAAATATTAAAATCACACCTTCAGTTCAACAAATCCTTATAAGTTAAAAATAATTTCTTGTATGACCCCTAGAACAAGTCTGATCCCAAGGGGACAAAGCTGAAAAGCAGGAAGTACTTCCAACACAGATAAGAGCACAAAGGATTCTGGGAGGGAAGGGTGAGGGTGTTAGGAAAGCTGAAGCCTACCACTGTCTGCAAGCCAGCACACACAGGCTCTCTGCATGGCAGCATCCTGCATGGCAGCATCCGGCTCTGCTTTTTGCTTTTGTGGTACTGAGGACTGGGTTTCCTCTTATGAACAATGAGATGGACACTTAAATACCACACAGGCTGCTGAGGAATACAAGATAACATGGATGCTATGCCTGGATCTGTACTCTGTTTTACAGATGCAGAAGTAGAGAGGTCAACTCAAGGTCACAATGAGCCCAATTTCTAATTCTTGACACTTTACAGTAATATTCACATTGCTAAGCAATATTGATTAAATGATATTCAAAGGAATGGGACAGTCAGGGACACTGCCAGAAACAGTCTAAGAGAGGAAGGAGATGAACTCAGATCTTAAGAAAAAAGTCACAAGGACCCCGACAGGTTTCCTTAACCATAGTTAAAATTACCTTTGTCTTACAAATACCCTTTTAGACATTTGCCCTCATGAGGTTGAAATAAACTGACCGCCAGCTTTAGGGATGTACATTATTCATGAAATCTAATTTGCTAAATGAGACACATTTAATCAAAATTTTCTTCAGAATTATTTTTAGACATCAACAGATTCAAGCAAAAAACATCAACTGGTAGAACTCAAGTGGCCAAATTCTGGGGAGGTCACCTACCAACTGCAGGGGCATCGTACTCGTCACCAAGCAGAATTTCTGGAGCAGAGTATGCGAGAGACCCGCAGCTCGTAGTGAGCTTCTTCCCTGGTTGAAATTTGTTGCTGAATCCAAAGTCTGTCAACTTCACAAGACCTTGTTTCTCAAAGAAGACAACATTCTCTGGTTTTAAGTCTCTGTGAACCACGTGGAGTTTATGGCAGTAAGATATCGCATGAACTATCTGAGCAAAGTACTTCTTGGCCAAGTCTTCATTAAGACCCTCCTCATGTTTCATAATGTAATCAAACATGTCTCCTCCATCTCCAAGCTCTAGAATGAGATACAGTTTGGTCTGGGTATCAATGACTTCATAAAGGCGTACAATGTTGGGGTGCTGCACCAGTTTCATGCACCGCACCTCCTGGAAAAGATGGCCAGTGGCCAGAGTGTCCAGCTTTGTCTTGTCAATAACTTTTACAGCCACCTTCTCCCCTGTGAAGACATGCCTGGCAAGCTTAACCACTGCAAAATGACCTCGACCCAAGGTTTTATCCAGATCATATAATCCAGCGATTTTGCCATCATATCCTCGCTTGAATCCTGCCATGCTGATGCAATGGAAGGACAAATTCTTAAGCTGCTCAAAGTGGATAGTCTCATATGAGAGTATCTGGTGAGAATAAGGAACTCATGGTGAGCATCACCATGGACACCTACAAAACAAGAAGAAACACAGGATTAACTATGGGACTTTTTTTCATTTTTTAAGAGAAACTTACATGAATCAAAATGAGTCAAAGTTATTAAAAAAAAAAAAAAAAAACAAGTGTTGGAATTACAGGCGAGCACCACCGCATCTGGCCACTAAAAATCGCATTTCTATGCTTAAGACAAAGTAAAGATTGAAAAGTGAAAACATCATATTCTACAAACTTAAAAAAAGTAGTTCACGGGCTGGAGAGATGGCCTAGCGGTTAAGAGCGCCGACCGCTCTTGCAGAGGACCCGGGTTCGATCCCCAGCGCCCACATGGCGGCCAAGAACCGTCTGAAGCTCCAGTTCCAGGAGAACTCCAGTTCCAGGGGAATCCGAGACCCTCTTCTGACCTCCGCGGCATTGCACGACACGGGTGCACAAACTTGCATGCAGACAGTACATTCATACACATACAGAAATAAATAAAATTAATAAAAAAAANAAAAAAAAAAAAAAAAAAAAAAGTAGTTCACTGGAAGCAATTTTTGTTTACAGGGATGATGTCTGAAGTACTAGCCAGGTGTGGTAGCACACATCTTTAATCCCAGCACTCAGAAGGCAGAGGCAGGCAGATCTCTGTAAGTTCAAGGCCAGCCTGGTCTACAAAGTTAGTTCAGGCCAGCTGGACTGTAGGGAGACCCTGTCTCAAAAAGACCAAAATAAATAAATAAATAAATAAATAAATAAATAAATAAATAAATAAAGTTTGATGAGTTATGTTTGAATGACAAATACTTTCCAAAAGTTAAATTCAATCAGTCTTTAAAACCACTGAAAGAGTTCACAAGGGAAAACAAACACTTAGACTCAACAACTTTCTTGTCACCCAAGACTAGCATCCTTGCTGAGAATATGTCCCTAATGCAGTCTTCTCAGTCTCCGGCTGCAGTCAGCTTCTGTTTGTGCCTCTCCCACAAGGGTTTCAGGACATGGCCACACCGTGGTCTATGCACAGATAAGTATACCATTTTTCCATCCTGAGACTGAAGGCTCCAGAGAACCAACCTTCTAAGTCCCTCAACCTCATATCTAAAACAGTACTGACATGTAAAAGGTAATCCAAACTGTTCTATTACATTTTTGAATGCAATGGTTTTCTAAAATGTTTATGAGGCAACTGTCTCTGCTCTTGTGTCAGCACATCTTAGATAAAGGCTGGCACAGAGCAGGTGCTTAGTAAACTGCAGGCTGCTGAGACTTCACTCCTCGTACCCATTACTGTGATGGCTTTCTAAGTCTCACACACAAATCACTATGGCCTGTTCACTCTCCCAGTGCACTCTGTGCACTCTTACAGACCACTGAAGTCTTAATGATCATTGGGTTTTAAAGTCCAAATTTTATATCACATTTAAATATTCCAACCTTTATAATATAAATTTCTAACATAGGACTATGTTCTCAGAAATGACCTTGACTCAGAAAAAAGCATGTGTATAAAATTTAGAAGTTAAACTACTACTTTGAATCTCAATATCTGTGTAACTACTTTCTGGTCAAAATTTAATAGGGATGAGTAACAAAATCCAGTGAGGAATGCAGTGACGTTCCATACTGTCCCTACCAGCACACATACAGCTGTGGGGAAGCTGATTAACTCTTCCGGGTGTATGTAATAAAAGTAAAGCCAGGCGTGGTGGCGCACGCCTTTAATCCTAGCACTCGGGAGGCAGAGGCAGGTGGATCTTTGAGAGTTCAAGGAAGGCCAGCCTGGTCTACAGAGTGAGTTCCAGGACAGCTGGGGCTACAGGGAGACCCTGTCTCGAAAAAACAAAACAAAACAAAAAAGTAAATCCCTACATACACTATTAATCCACATAGGTGAGCATACCCCTCAAAGTAAAATTTACATGGGACAAGGCAGAATTAGTGCCTTAAAGCACTACAATCATATGCCTTTAAATTAATGTTTATTTTGTAGAACAGAAAAAATACTACCTGAAACCCCACCACGGGTATTCCTGGCAATGAGAATGGATTGTGCCACCACCTCTTGACAGTCTCATTTTTTACAGCCAGGGAGTTCTGTTTCAGGTAAAAGTGATTACTGTTAAACTAAACTCAGGCAGGCCTGACTCATTTCAAAACCCATTTCACCTTTTTCTTTCCATCTGAAGAGAGGGGATGCTGGGGATCAAACTCACAAGATATATACAATATATCTCAGACAAGCACTTTACCACTGAACTCCTTCAAAGCCTATACACTACAAATCTTACCACTTGGAATACTAATGTGTTAAGAGTTAAAATACTAATTATAAAAACCATGCATAAAATCATGTTCATATTCATATTATCCCAGAAATTACCTTAATCACTTCTTTAGGGGCACATAAAAATTTCACATATGACAAGTTTAACAAGTCACCTGGAATAGGCTTACTAGCATGGCTCTGCATCTTAGAAACCACTGTAGCCATACACAGCACTATCATTCTGAAGGACTGCTGCCTTCCAGTCACATGCCAAGCTTCACACCATCTTCCCTATTCTTCCCAACTGCCCTGGGACAGTAACTATTCATCCATTTTGTGACATAAACATAAAGTAAGCAGGATAAGGCTACACAGCTAGGATGAGAAGGAGCTGGCTTCAACTCCATGGTGTCTGACACTAGCCAGTGCTTTTAAACACCCTGTTCTGCTTCTCTGAAAACTGACTTCAGAACCCAAACTGAATTATTAGTCCTATTTCTAATAAGATTTTAGATAAGAAATCAGTATGGGAGCTTGTGAGATGGCTCAGTAGTTAAGAACATTTGCTTCTCTTACAGAGGACTCAAGTCTGGATCCCAGCACCTATTATCAGGTGGCTGATAACCAACTGCCTTGTAACTCCAGCTGTAGATGATCTGACACCCACTTCTGGTCTCCGTGGGTACCTACACTCACATGAACATATCCACTCAGTGACAGACACACAGACATACAGACACACACAGAGAGACAGACACACACACACACACACACACACACACACACACAAATAAAATAAAAATATTCTAAAAGAAAAAAGAAAGCAGTGAGCAATAAAGGTATTAGAAGAAAGGCAAATTCCATCCATGCTCTGCATTATCCTGGTTTAAATAAGCTAATAATTTTAAAGACCAGCATAAATAAGGGAATCCAAATTGAAAGATATTTCTGTATTTAGACAGAGGAGCCCTTTAATTCTCTTATGTTTTCAAAAACAAAAACTACAGACCAACTCTAAGAGAAAAGTAACTATGTTTAAACTTTTAGCTTGAATTAATTCTAAGGGTTCAATTATTCTTCAAATCCTACCCAAGTCTAAGTTTCTGCTGAGTATTTTTTGCAAATTTAACTCTCACCTTCAAAACAGACTACTTCAGGGGCTGGAGAGATAGCCTAGCGGTTAAGAGCACCGACGCTCTTGCAGAGGACCCGGGTTCGATCCCCAGCACCCACATGGCGGCTAAGAACCGTCTTTAACTCCAATTCCAGGAGAACTCCAGTTCCAGGGGAATCCGAGACCCTCTTCTGACCTCCGCGGCATTGCACGACACGGGTGCACAGACCTGCATGCAGACAATACATTCATACACATACAAAAA
>VZQC01013591.1:737632-854055 GCA_009823505.1 Rhizomys pruinosus
AACAAAAAAAAAAAAAAAAGTAAAAATTAAGGTACAGAATTATCAAGAATCGCCACACATGTACATGCACATGTACACACTTACACAAACATGTACATATACCACACACATACACACACAAAGTAAATAAATGATAAAGTTAAACGGGCTATTACAAAATAAGTGTAAAAATTAAGTCTTCAAGGTCTCAAAGACACTGACTATTAACATCTGTTTCTTTTCCCAGACCTGAGGCAAAAGCCAGCAAAAGACTGACACACCTCTCCACAAGGGCGGACTGGCCGGTACTGAAATGACTAATTACTATGTGAAAGAATTCACTTTTTGGGCAAGTATCCCTTTCAAGTCTGAAGCTACAATTAAACTGCAGCCTAAAACCAGAACATTGTGATGAGGAAAGAGAGAGTGTCTGTGAACCTTAGAACCTCAGCCACTGTCTAATCCCCCTACCGCACACATTTTGAGTTAGAATCGGAAACAGCTAAAGTGCTCTTTGATCTGTGGGGATCCCAGTGCCTGGCAATTCTGCCTGACACAGGTGCTGATATTCAGAGGTGGCTGTGAGAGACACAGGTAGGTCTATAGCAGCTCCACGACATACCGTGCAAATTGCATGCTGAGCAGACCTTGTTTCACTGTTAGTTGCTTCTGTCTCCTAAAAAGAAATACAAAGAAAGATTTCAGTTTAGTTCCATTTACTTTAACTTGGCTTAATATAAAAAAATATGTATCTAAGATAGGATTCTAGACAAACAAAAAAATGGCAAAATTTCCCTTGATTGCCTCCCAGAACTTGAATGTAAGACCCTCCTACTGAGAATAGCACATGCTTTGGACACACATCCATTTGAAGCAATGGAGCTGGAACTGACCTGGAAGCCTCGTCCCTGAAGACCAGCTCTCATAGTTTTAAAGAGCACTCTGCAAGCTGCTAATGGAGAACATATTCGATGATGGTTCAACCCCAGCCTTAAGGCCTAATACAACCACATTAATGATTGGCATAGAAAACTATACTGGGGTAGTACTGGCACTTTTATCTTGGGGGTAATCAATCAATAGCTACCTAATTAGACTTAAAGCCCACTCAATGGGACAAAACTTGTGTGTGGTACTGAACTCGTGTACTGTAAACGTAGTCAAATACACATGACTGGAGAGATCATAAATCTCAGAGAAAACCAAGGCAGTCACATCCCTACATATATGTAATTTATTACTATGTTTAAAATATGGATCCTTATATTTACAGACAAGTATCCCAGTCACCACTCATGAAAGAAGCTTCTTTTGCAACAGAGATTATTACAGAGTTCTACAAATGATCACATGCAGATTGTCTGGGAATTCCCCAGGCTTAAGTGGCACATCTACAAGGCAACCTCTATGCCTAAGGCTCAAAGAATATAAAACAATTAATGTATCTCTCAACTCTCATCAATGAAGCTCCTTCATGCAACAGAAGGCCAGGGACATAAAAGTCACAAATGGCCAAAGTGTAAGAGTCTGCAGAGTATGAGTCCTTGGACAGGATTCCCATATTAAACTCCATCTACCCAGGCTCACAGACCATCATGGAGGAGGGGATGAAAAGATTTTTCAGAGCCAGGGAGAAGGTGCATGACCATATGGAAATAGAGTCCTACAGGCTTCTGGGATCTTGCTCATATGAACCTACAGTCATGGTGTCAGCATGTACCAGACCTATGCAAACTCAAGCCAGACAAAAAACCCAAAACAGAGCTGGGGAAATGGGCAGTAGGCCCCAATCTTAGTCAAAGAATTCTTGGCAGCTGATTACTGCTGGGTGAGGAAGAGATGATCTTCTTTTTGTTTTTTGTTTTTTTTTTTTTTTTTTTTTTGGTTTTTTTGAGACAGGGTCTCCCTGTAGCTCTGGCTGTCCTGGAACTCACTCTGTAGACCAGACTGGCCTCTAACTCACAGAGATCCGCATGCCTCTGCCTCCCAAGTGCTAGGATTAAAGGCATGCGCCACCACGCCCGGCATTTATTTATTTCTGTATGTGTATTAATGTACTGTCTGCATACAAGTTTGTGCACCCATGTCGTGCAATGCCGCGGAGGTCAGAAGAGGGCATCAGATTCCCCTGGAACTGGAGTTCTCCTGGAATTGGAGTTTCAGACGGTTCTCAGCTGCCATATGGGTGCTGGGGATCGAACCCGGGTCCTCTGCAAGAGCGGTCAGCGCTCTTAACCGCTAGGCCATCTCTCCAGCCCCGAGATGATCTTCTTAAAGGGATTCCAGATAGGCTGACTAGACCTCAGTCAATGAACTTACACTGAGGAACAGCTGGGGACACTAGACTAGACTAGCCTTAAAACAAACTACAGAATGCATGAATTTCAGGGGGAGGGGGTCTATAGGAGGGTACAGGGAAGGGGCTGTAGAGATGATTAAGATGTTCTGTATGAAATACACAAAAAATTCAATAAATTTACAAAAACATGGCAAAATTTGTCTTTAGTGCCCTAGTCTCCAGTTATCTTTTCCCCTTAATTACAACCTCCTTTTTCCCTCCCATTACTAGAGGCTGAAACCAGGGCCTCACTCATGTTAGGCAAGCTCTCTACCACTGAGCCACAATCCCAGCCCTCATCTCTATCCCAAATCACAAGTCCTTTAAAGACACCTTTAGGGGCTGGAGAGATAGCCTAGTGGTTAAGAGCACCGACTGCTCTTGCAGAGGACCCGGGTTCGATCCCCAGCACCCACATGGTGGCTAAGAACTGTCTGTAACTCCAATTCCAGGAGAACTCCAGTTCCAGGGGAAACCAAGACCCTCTTCTGACCTCCGCAGCATTGCACAACACGGGTGCACAAACCTACATGCAGACAGTACATTCATACACATACAAAAAAAAAGACACCTTTAGTTAACAAGAATTTCAAAGTCAATGGGTACAAAGACAATCTTCCACGTAGACAAGTCTGAAAGATTACTAAGAGTGGCAATAAAAACAGTAGGCTATAAACCTGCATCCACTGTGAGCCAGCAGGGTGGGCACAGTGAAGCAGCATGACCTGTCTATCAGTCTCAAGCTGTGATCCTGCTCAGCCTGTGTATGGAGTCAGTCCCACCTCCAGGAGCCTAGAATAAGTTCACATAACTCATATTCCAGTAGCTGAGGAGGGCAACAAGACTCCTCTACCCAGAAAGACAGAAATGCATTGTGATGTCAACACCAGGCAACATTCCAAACATCTTATCTGTCGTGCAACAGTTAACACAAGACCACTACAAACAAAGATGTTCACTTCTTTCCAGGTTGTGGAGCAGGGAGGGTTACTCACTATGGTAGGCTGATACTTCCCACAACACTGAAATACCACACAAATGAGTAAAAGGCCTGAATATTTCTAGTAAGCCATGACAAACTTATACCACACTTTAAGTTCAGTGTGTGTAGTAATGAGCAAGCCCAAGTTCAGGTGCACTTCGGAGGAAGAGAGTATATAAGGTGGGGAAAGTAAGCAGGAAAGATGACCTCTGGATGTAAAGACAAGCCAGCTGCTAGGAGTGGCAGGAGACGTTCCACAGTGTGTACAGGACCACCCACCCAGGCACAAGTCCTGACTCAAGACAGATAAACCCTGCCATGCCTGCAGATGCTTCAAATCCAGGGGATATGGTAGCGACTTCCATTATCTCTGCCTGCTTCTCCGCAACAGCCATTCATCCAGTTTCTTCGGCAAGACAATGTTGGGTCCAGTGGTTAAGCGCTGGAGTTCTGAAGACTTTAGATACGAAGTCAGCTCACTAATCAGGAGCCACAGGCATTCAGCAAGTCACCTGACTCTATGCAGTCAGGAAACGGTCTAAACATCCGGTACAAGAACGCGGCCTTGCCAGAGTGATGATACCTATCTAGAATCCCAGCACTCTGAAGGCAGGGACAGAAGGATCAAGAGTTGGAGGCCAGCCTGGTTTATATAAACTACCACTATGTTTCATTCCAAAACAAAACCAAACTCACCTTAAATGTTGTGATGGAGGCTGGAGAGAGAGCTCGGTGGTTCTATAAGAGCACGTACTACTCCTCCAGAGGACCCACTGGACAGAGAGCTCGGTGGTTCTATAAGAGCACGTACTACTCCTCCAGAGGACCCACTGGACAGAGAGCTCGGTGGTTCTATAAGAGCACGTACTACTCCTCCAGAGGATCCACATTCAGTTTCCAGCACTCCTGTCTGGTGGCTCACAACAACCTTACATACATGTAGGCAATATACTTATACACCTAAAATTTTAAAAAAATTTAAATGATAATGCCTTAGATCACTGAAGTCTGTGGTTTTCAATAAAACATCATTAAAAATCTATTTGCTTCTCTCCCTGAACTTGTTTTTATCCTATTGTTTGGCTTAATATTACACTATGGAGCCCAGGCTGCCATCAACTCAAGCTCCTTCTGCCTCCGCCACATGCCAGTTTAGGGCTGCACCGTCATGCCAACTTACGAGTAATATATTTCTAAAGAATTTAGAAAGTATAGAGTGGAAAGCTTTGAGACTACAAAGGCATCATAATACTAGAACTGAAAGTCAGCACTATTAACACTTTGGTAGTCTATATGGACTTATATAGACCTCTGTTTTTCAAAAGTATGGTAATTCTGTACATAACTTTATATGCTTCCTTTTGTTTATAGCAATTGCCTTTGTTCAGTGATTTCAATTACGAAAAGATACCTATTTAGGGGCTGGAGAGATGGCTCAGTAGTTAAGAGTACTGGCTGCTCTTGCAGAGGATCTGGGTTAGATTCCCAGCACCCACATTGTGGCTAACAACCATTTTTAACTCCAGCACCAGGGGAATTCAATTCCCTCTTCTTTCCTCCAAAGACACTGCACAACATGGGTACACTTACATACATGCAGGTAATATACTCGTATACATAAAAAAATATAAGACACATGTTTAGCTTAAGAAAAATACAATTAGAATACACAGGATGGCAAAAAAATAGGGAAACCATGCATACTCTCCTATGGTAACACATTTGTCTGGTAGCACAGCTCAGCAACTGTTTTCTATGTAGATGGCCAGGCACAGTTTTTAAAATAAACTGGTAGAGGGCTGGAGAGATGGCCTAGCGGTTAAGAGTGCCGACTGCTCTTGCAGAAGACCCAGGTTCAATTCCTAGCACCCACATGGTGGCTGAGAACCATCTTTGACTCCAGTTCCAGGGAATTTGACACTCTCTTCTGACCTCCGAGGCATTGCATGGCATGAGTGCACAAACCTACATCCAGACAGTTCATTCATACACATAAAAATTAAGTGAACTTAAAAACATTAAATAAATGTAAAAAAACATAAAAAAATAAACTGGTAGAATATACAAGGCAACGGGGAATGATTTTCAGAGGGAAAGAGACATTTTTAACCATTTAAACAATATTTCACTCCAAAAAACCCAAATGTAATAAATGAATACAATGTACTTCATAAAGTTTATAAAATGCAGAAAAGAACAAGGAGAAACTCACCTGCAATCTCTTGAGGATGACCTGCCAAATCTAGTGCACACTCCAAGCCAAGATATTAAGTGTGATGACTATTTTTTTCCTTGACTTTCTATGATGAACATTTTCTCATGCACTCAGCTCTTCCAATTAGTATTTTTAACCACTGCATAATTGAGCTAACGTCTTTCTAAACAGCAAACGCCCCTGAAACAAGCCACTTTAACACAGCCTTCCTGTGAGGCAAATACTCATAACTAGGCTAGACATAAATGAAGCAGGCCAACTGGCCACAAGTGTTTAGAATATGGAAATTGATGTTTGAGAAACAAGTCCTGTAGGTATTACAAGAATACTGATACTCTCCCAGCTCAAGCAAGAGTAGCAACTGAGCATGTGGGTGTGGCTGGAGAAGAGGAAGGAAGTGTGGGTGGCCCTACACACACTTTGCAAGCTGCTAAAACAGTTGTAGAACCAGCCTCTGTTAAATCTACTGGTTTGGAATCCACTGTTATTCTAGTTAAAACTCACTTGTGGCTTTTTGTTGACATCACCACCATTGCAGTTGGCTCTCTTACTCTTCTCTGTCAGGAGAAGTAAAGACAAATGGACTGACCAAAGATGCTCACTACACACAACTCTGAATCCACTCTGGCATGAGAAAGCTCAGGAATGAAGCAAAGATCAAGCTACCCATATAATCTCTCTACATTTTGTTTGGAAAATCCCCCCTAAATAAGACTATAGATATTCCAAAAACATAAAATCTCTCCACAATACTAATTGGCTTAAAAAACAAAACAAAACTGGGGGCTGGAGAGATGGCCTAGCGGTTAAGAGTGCCAACTGCTCTTGCAGAGGACCCGGGTTCGATCCCCAGCACCCACATGGTGGCTGAGAACTGTCTTTAACTCCAGTTCCAGGGGAATCCAACACTCTCTTCTGGCCTCTGCGTCACTGTACGACATGGGAGCACCGACCTACATGCAGACAGTACACTCATACACATAAAAAAATAAATAAAAATAAACTATGCTAGTAGTTCTGCCAAACTGAGTTTTTACAAAGTAATACTAAAACTGAATTTAACTTCACTATCCATGGAAATTATTCATATTTTTTGAAAGTATTGAAAAATGAAAACTGTAATCTTTACTGGGAACAACCAGACTGACACATATCATCTAGAAAAGCCACTAAGTAGGTGGAGGAACTAACACTCTCAATGAGTATTACCAAAGTGATCATAGCTCTAAAACTTTAACCTCTCAACAAAAGTGGTACCTAGACTGAAAAGAAGACACTAAGCAACATTAAGCTAAATCTTCCAGGTTCATCAGTGAGCTAGCTCAGATCAAGCTAAGTTACAGAACAAGAGTTCTACATGGGATTGGCTGAACATTGCTATGTCTTTGCAACGTGGCATCAGTCTACACTCACTGGGTAGAATCATGATGGCACTACAATGAAAAGGTCAGCCAATTACCCCTAGTCAGAAATGTCCCAACAGGCGAAGTTCTACCTCCAAATCTAAGGACTTTGAGGGAAGGTAACTGTGTAGTAAATATGTTCTAAGTTTTCTTCCTAGCAGTCACCTGCAATGGACTCAGCCCTTGAGAAGACAGCACCAGCCAGCTCAGAGGCCTGCTCTAGTCTCTCAAAGATCTTTCTTTCCTCTAAGTAAACCTAGTTATAACTAACTAGGATATACTTGGGAGCCAGGCAAGCCATGCACTGGCGTAGAGCAGCACCAGGCATCTGTGGAGGGAGGGGTAACACCAAGTCACAAAACCTGGGAAGTGCAATGCAGATGGGAAGCTCAAGCTCAACAGAATCTACGTCTCTTTTAAGGAGATGGGAAATGTTATACATGTTGTCATTTCCACCTAAGGGTGAGTGAGATTTAGATATTAGTATGGTGACAGCCTGGCATTAGGGACTTCCATAATAAATGACTTAAAAGCTCCTGTGTGGAAACTGCTACAAAATTAAAAAGTCAAGTCACCATCACTCACCTTTCCCAGGAAAACAGAATGTAAATTGGAAGCTACAGGAAATTTAAAATTTAACAATCTAAATCTCCCAATTAAAGCTTTATTTATTTATTTATTTATTATTTATTTATTTATATGTATGAATGTACTCTCTGTGTGCGGGTCTGTGCACCCGTGTCGTGCAATGCCGCGGAGGTCAGAAGAGGGTCTCAGATTCCCCTGGAACTGGAGTTCTCCTGGAATTGGAGTTACAGACGGCTCTCAGCCGCCATGTGGGTGCTGGGGATCGAACTCGGGTCCTCTACAAGAGCGGTCGGCGCTCTTAACCGCTAGGCCATCTCTCCAGCCCGTTAAAGCTTTTATAAACACCATCAAAATTCATTTTAATGCTCTAGTTTTCCTTCTCTGATTTGGGATGAAGAGGGGGTTTTTTTGTTTTGTTTTGTCTTTTCGAGACAGGGTCTCCCTGTAACTCCAGCTGTCCTGGAACTCGCTCTGTAGACCAGGCTGGCCTTGAACTCACAAAGATCCGCCTGCCTCTGCCTCCCAAGTGCTAGGATTAAAGGCGTGTGCCACCACACCTGACTCAGAAGATGGGCATTTTAAAAATGGCCATAATGGGGCTGGAGAGATGGCTCACCAGTTAAGAGCACCAACTGCTCTTGCAAAAGACCAGGGTTCAATTCCCAGACCCACATGGCAGCTAAGAACCATCTTTAAGCTGGGCATGGTGGTACACACCTTTGATCCTAGCACTTGGAGGCAGAGGCAGGTGGGTCTCTGATTTCAAGGCCAGCCTGGTCTACAGAGTGAGTTCCAGGCTGGGGGTACAGGGAGACCCTGTCTCAAAAAGACAAAAAAATAAATACATAAAAAATAAATAAGTAAAAAAAATAAAATAAAAATGGTCATAAAAAGAAAGCTGCAACATAAAAACAAAACTTATCCACAGACTAAAATACTGGCTGACTTAGACTTAACAGAACTATGTGGGCATTTTCTTACACGGTGGAGCTGGATGCTAACTTTTGGAAAAGCAATTGTGGAGTCATGCATCAAAACCCTTAATATAATTAACATCCTTGGTTTAATAATTTTATCACAGGTGAAGTGTCACCGATCCCACAATTTGAAGGCCTCCAAAATGAGAAATTTTTTGAGTAGAAAATTCCACATCATGAAATTAACTTTCATGAATAAATTTATTTAAAAATTGTACAAAATTATCTTCAGAATGTGTATTGAAGGTATGCATGAAACATAAATGAATTTCATGTTGAGACATGGATCCCAACCCCCCAAAAGAGATTTATGCAGATATTCTAAAGATCTTAAAAAAACAAAAACAAACACAAAATCAAAAACCCTCCAACACAGCTCTGGTCTCAAAGGCATTCAACTTGTACTAAATGTCTAAACTAAAGATGAAGTACAAATATTTGATTCAACAACATTCAATGACATGTAAATGTGGTCAAAAAAATCAAAAATAACCTAGAAGTCTGTAATATAGAAATGATTAAATAAATCAGTCCACCCAGCATTAACACTATGCTATATAATGCTAAGTAAGGAGCTCAATCAGTAAAGCATGTGTCCTCATAAACATGAGGACCTGAGTTCAATCCCCAAAACCCATGTGAAAAGTCAGATGTGGAGGCATGCACCTGTAATCAATCCCTACACCAAGGAAAGGGAGACAGTTGGGTCTCTGGGGCTTCTTGGGAAACTAGCCCAAAGTAATTGGCTGACCTCTAGCCCTTATACACAAGTATACACATGTGCACTCACACACACAAAATTCATACATAAATTTCACAGTACACTGCGCTGGTCAGTTTTTGTCAACTTGACACAAACTAGAGTTACCTGGGGCAAGAGAACTTCAACTGAGGGATTTTCTTCATCAGACTGGTCTGTGGGCATGTCTGTGGGGGCATTTTCTTAATTGCTAGTTGATGTGGGATTGTCTAGCCCACTGTGGGCAGTGCCATCCCTAGGCAGCTGGGCCTGGGCTATGTAAGAAAAGTAGCAGAGAAGCCAGGGAAAGCAAGCCAGTAAGCAGTACTTCTCCATGGTCTCTGCTTCAGCTCCTGCCTTCAGCTCCTGCCTCCAGGTTCCTGCCTTGAGTTCTTGCCCTGACTGCCCTCAATGATGGACTGTGTCTTTGAAGCTCTAAGATGAAATAAACCCCCTCCTCCTCAAGGTGGTTTTGGTCAGTGTTTTATCACAGCAATAGAGAAGCAAACTAGGACACATATCATCACAATTTTTTAAAAAATCATGTATTTTGTATGAATGTACATATTTTTAAAATCTAAAATGTTAGCAATGCAGATACTTCTTTATGTTTTTCTGTTCTTTTAAAATCTTTGTCAATAAACTGCTTTTATAACCCAAGAAAGCCAGAAGTTATTAAAATTTTGAGTTTTGGTACATAATTATTCAATTTTATTTTTCATTAAGAAATCTGTAAAATATGCCAATTTCCTTGAAATACATTGTCTAAAACCTGTTTATGTGCTCTTAATGAACAAGACATATTGATGAAATATTCAACTTCCTCTGAGGGAGCAGGTATGTAGTTCCTTTGGGCTGAGGAATAAGAACATTGAGTCACTTTCATTAAATAATTTGAGTCTTAATGGAGGACACGACATAGTCCCTGTCCTTTAGAACCTTACAATCCAGTAAAGAAAACAGGATCCACACAGAAGGAGCTGGCCAGCTACATATCAGCCTCCTTCAGAGGAACCAAGGAGTGGCAGGGGCTTCAGGTAGACCAAGGCTCCTGCAGGGAGCATGGGGCAGACAGTTCAGCAGAGGGAAGGGCAGTCACTTGGCTGGCTCAGAAAAGGGGAGCACCAGTTTCAGTCAGGTTAAGATGGGGTAAAGTTGAAAGGAATTCTGTCAGGTTAAAGAGAAGGCCAATTCTGAAGAGTCCTCAATGGACTATTGGAAAGTCATCTCTTCAAAGCTGACATGAGTCTTGAGAAAAGAAAACTCTTTAGCTATCCATCTGAAAGCAACCTAGAAATAAGATCAAGAGAGATTTTAAACCAATTTTCAAAGTTCATTTTCCAAAGTTCATTTATGTTTCTCATAAAACATCAATTTTTGTTTTGACTTGTTCGCTCTATCTCATTACCACCATTATATACAACAATGTATCAGAAATCTATTACTAACCTCTGTAAGAGCGTACAGAAGTGAGTTTTATGCCAAAACCAGTGACTTCTTTCATAGTTTCATCTCAAATCTAAAAATGCCTCTTAGTGGCCAGACATGGTAGTACACGCCTTTAATCCCAGCACTTGGGAGGCAGAGGCAGGCGGGTCTTTGTGAGTTCAAGGCCAGCCTGGTCTACAGAGTGAGTTCCAGGACAGCTGGGACTACAGGGAGACCCTGTCTCAAAAAAAAAAAAAAAGCCTCTTAGTGGAACAACTGCTCACATGAAATCTAGTCTGTTTGGATGTGGCCTCAAAAAGGCAACCTAAGGGTGGGCAGGTAAAAGGGCTTTTTGCTGCTGCCAAGCCTGATGATCTGAGTCCAATCTCCAGACCCCACATGGTGGAAGGAAAGAACCCCCAAAAGTTGTGTGCATACACGGGGGGGGGGGGGGAAAAACTTAAAGATCCAGAACTACTGAGAAATCATGCATGTGTAAGGGGCTTTTTACATTTGTTGTATAATTCAAATCCTCACCCAGCCACATAATGAGAAATAAGAAAACAGACCCACAGAGGTGAGAGTCAAGGGCTCCCTCTGCCTGGATCCTGCAGGGACAATCTGCCTGGAGTGGACTCCAGCCAGTGACCCCAATCCATGACTGGCATTTTTCTCCTGTAACAATACAAGGCTTCTCTTTTACCCAGTCCTCCTCCTCTAATTCCCAGAGAAATTAAATCACTAAAATAAATCTCTAAGCATTTCTGATATCTTCCAGTTCTCATATGCCATGAAGTGCCAGCCCCAGCAATCCATTAAACAAAGAAAACTCCTGAGTGCCACCAAAGGCACCTACTAAACATCATTAACAAATAATTCTGTCAAGAACTTTTGAGATGCTGAGATCTGGTCTTTAAGTTAAGAAAGGAAGTTATAGGCAGATAGCTATTCAGAAGATGGACTGAGGTAATTACTGGTCATCTGAGTGGAAAACAACTTCCTATAGCTGTTTATACACAATTCTATAGATAGCAAGATTCCTCCCAAGTCAACATTAAGCAAGTAATTCAAGTAAAATTCAGACAAGTTCTATTTACTCCTTAAAAACTTCATTCTTGGGGCTGGAGAGATGGCCTAGCGGTTAAGAGCGCCGACTGCTCTTACAGAGGACCCAGGTTCGATCCCCAGCACCCACATGGCGGCTGAGAGCCGTCTGAAACTCCAATTCCAGGAGAACTCCAGCTCCAGGGGAATCCGAGACCCTCTTCTGACCTCCGCGGCGTTGCACGACATGGGTGCACAGACTTGCATGCAGGCAGTACATTCACACACATACAGAACTAAATAAAATTAATAAAAAAAAAAAAATTTAAAAACTTCATTCTTGGGCTGGAGAAATGGCCTAGCTGTTAAAGAACGCCGACTGCTCTTGCAGAGGACCTGGGCTCGATCCCCAGCACCCACATGGCGGCTGAGAACCGTCTTTGACTCCAGTTTCAGGGGAATCTGATGCCCTCTTCTGACCTCCACAGCATCGCACGACACGGGTGCACAGACCTACATGCAGACAGTACACACATACATATGATATATAAATAAATAAAATGTTAAAAAAAACTTCATTCTTTTCCATTTGTAAAGTACATTAAATTTCCAGGGAAATCACATTCTTTCCATTTGCTTAAAAAAAAAAAAAACCACATTTTCCTTCCTAAGAGGATTAGTAAACGCTTGTCAGAGAGGGGAACAAATCAAGCCTGGAGGCGAGACTCAAGACTGTCATTCATATTTCTCTAGTACTGTTCATGATACTTCATGCCAATAGAAAACTTTCAATTCACAGAAATTAGGTAAAAGAGAAAACTAGCTTTTACTTTAAAATTCAATCACTCTGCTTTCATTTAGTGCTATAAATTGTGATTAAAGAGATCTGTGAGTACAGAACACTGCAGCGCCCTAATCTGTCCGTGAATGCTTGTCCTAGGGTTAAACAGACTTTTATACACAAGTCATACTAAAAATATATCTAAAAATCTAAATGTATTCTCTCAAACACACAGATCTAAAAATGAAACAAAAGTTTGACAAATCATTTAAACACATCCCCCATGTAAGAGAGTAAAAGACAACACAAAGGCGCATAGGTAGAGAGGGGCCACATCAGAGGAGGAGTGAGAATAGTGCTAGATTCCACATTTCAAAGTACCACATGGTCAGCTTTTCTTACCATCTCCACACAAGTTCACTCCAACTCACTTATTCAGTAACTATCCAGGGCCACAAGTTAGGAACAAGTAGAAAGAGTGCATAGGATCTGGGGTTGGGACGCTACAGGACATCCTTCAGCAGACTATAGAACAAAGAGAAGTTGCCACCATGGACAGTCACTGTGCCTGCTAGAGGGACTAACTGAACAAAGTGAGAGAGATCAAAATCACCCAAGAATCCCCTCAACTTTTCAGAACCAGCCTCTTTTCCAAGAGAGTCTAACACTGAGGAAGGGTGGTAAATTTAGTTCCCTAACGTACCTGCTATCCTCCCTAGTCATCCCCAGCAAACTGACCCTTTACCACCACACCAGAGTATCACTGAGGAAGGTCACTGTCTCAAGATGTTTATACCCTCCAGGGGGAACACACATACAAAAAAAAAGTGGTGGTCTTTCCCTTAAATCTACCTGGTGGCATGGGAGTCAGGAGTTCACAAAAGCCCTGCGTGTGCTTGAGCTAAGAATTAAGATCATAATGCAGGAAGGAGGCTTCCAGGAAAGAGCTGACTATGAGCAGGACAGCAGGTAACAAATCGTCTTCTTGGGTCTGGCAGGCCACCCCTCACTCACGGCAGCCTCCTGATCACCCCACTGTGCCCTTTCTACCTCCTGGCACACACCAGCTCTCTGCACAAACTCATAGCACAACATCCTACTCTACTCTCCCAGCTGTGTGTCAGGAATCTGTGATAATGTGGTCAGTAATCTGCATCCCCACATAACTGCTACCAAAGTTCAATCATTTTAAGAAACATGTCTGTCTGATTCAGCTCTGTATCTCAGGGCCAGGCATGTATAATATCTATCCCAAACATACTGACACATTTTATTAAATGAACAAATGAATACAGGCATAAGCTGCCAAAGGAGTGTCTTGGGTGAGGGAATGGCAATTAGAGGTGAGGGTTTCAGAAATTACTCCAGCAGCAAAATGAAGACCCACTGGAACAGCAAGACTGTGCTGGAAGACAGCTAAGGAAAGACTAGTAGGAAGTCTCCAGGTAAACTACTACTAATGGCTTCAAAGTGAGGGTTGGCAGAATCTGGAAGGTAAGGGGAGGATGGAGTAGAGGGACTCCCTGCAGAAGCAGAACCCAAGAACACAGTGCCTGGGAGGTAGGGTAGAGGAATGTTTGGAACGGCTGGGGGAGGGTGAGAGCTAACCTTTCTGCCTGGGAATAGAGGGCAGAACAGCCATTCCTAAGCATCTCAACTGGCTGGCACAGGCTAGGCTGGAAAATGTGCTTTTAGCGCCAGACCTGCAACTGAAAACCAAGACAA
Source organism: Rhizomys pruinosus (assembly GCA_009823505.1). Classification (NCBI taxonomy): domain Eukaryota; kingdom Metazoa; phylum Chordata; class Mammalia; order Rodentia; family Spalacidae; genus Rhizomys; species Rhizomys pruinosus. Next base: position 751,832 of record VZQC01013591.1, read on the forward strand.
ATCCAACCTAGCTAGATTACAATGGGCATGCTTTCCATTAACAGGATAATAAAAGTCACCTTTAACTGATCAAAACACACCTTGAGTGAACATCCTGGGATTCTTAGCCTAAGAAAGGGACAGACCCTACCAAAGCAGAGGTCAAATGCTGAAGGTGCCAAGGACAACTTTCAGGAGGCTGGGGAAGTTACAGCAGAGAGTGAGAGTTCAGAGAAGATGGAACAGGAATCTGAGATAGGTTTCTCTCCTACAAATGGCAAGAAATGGTTTCCCAAGGGGTGCAAGGCCACAACTCAAAAGCAGATGATCCTGTCTGCAAGAATATGGTTCCAGATCATCCTTCCAGTGCCCCTTCCCAAAGCCACAAGACCTCACAGATCTGACATTAGCCCCTCCCAAACCACAGCAAAAAGCCTTCAACCCATCCCAAAGCTAGTGCCATCCTTTCCTCTGCAAACCCCTCACAGAAGGAAGAGATGCATAGTTTCTACCTCCTAGGCTCTCTTTCAATCCATTCAGTCTCTCACAACTGAACTTACCCTGTGGTCCTCCCTGAACTCCCACCTAGATCTCCAGCCTCTGAGTGGTTCAGCGGTTGCCTTCTGTGAAGCACTCCCAGCTGTTCACTGCCCACTTCTGGAGAGCTGTCTCCTAGGCTTCCTCATGTTGCATTGTGTTCCCCAACAGCTTCCAAGCTCCTATGAGCAGGAGCTGGTTTCTATTTCCCTTCCCATTCTCTAGCCTAGGGCCTCCCAAACAGATAAAGGTTCCACAAATACATGATCAAAGGTTAAGTTTACTTTCCTAAAATCTATTCAGCCTTGGTAAGATGTTGCCAGCACATAAGTGAAAAGTACTACACTCTGAATAGCAGGATGTTTTTGTTTTGAGACATGGTCTTTTCTATATTTGCACTTGTTTTTTTTTCTTTTTTGGTCTTTTTCGAGACAGGGTCTCCTTGTAACAGCCCCAGCTGTCATGGAACTCACTTTGTAGACCAGGCTGGCCTTGAACTTACAAAGATCCACCTGCCTCTACCTCCCAAGTGCTAGGATTAAAGGTGGTGGTGGCTTCTATATTTGCACTTCTAAGCCAGCCTCCAACTCAAGATCCTCCTAGTTCAGCCTCCCAGGTGCTAGATTACAGATGGACACCACCACACAGCCTTTGTAGTTTGAAACACCATTCTTACTATGTAGCTGAGGCTGGCCTTGAACTTTAGATCCTCCCACCTCCACCTCCCAAGGGTTGGGATTACTCAATACCCAGTAAGTTGGCTCAGTGGTTAAGAGCACCATCTGCTCTTGCAGAAGACTAGGGTTTAATTCCTAGCACCCACATAGCGGCTAACAACCATCTGTAACTCCAGACGAATTGTTCCAAGGGAATCTGATGCCCTCTTCCAACTCCGAGGGCACTGCACAACACGGGTACACTTTATACACACACATGCACACACATGCAGACAATACACTCATACACATAAAATAAAAATAGAAGGTTAAAAAAACATATTTCAGCTAAAAAGTCAGTCTTGTGGTTGCTAATCAAACAGTTGGGATACTATTAAATTAGTTAAATTAAGTCTTCAGTATTTCTCATCTACATTTTTTAAATCTGAAAATTCAGGCCTTGTGGGAAGTTCATTTGTCCCTTTTCTTCCTAGGCAGTGTAATGGGTGATGCTCAAACAGGTGCTGTAAGAAGAAATGTCTTATAGTGACACCATGCTTAGAACCAACCATAGGTGCTCAATATCTCAAAAATAACCGTTTTCTAGTTAGTTTCACTTTCAATCTACTGGAACCACCTTCACTGAAGTTTGGATATGCAGTGCATCCTGTGCCCAGTAAAAACAACTTGAATGCCCTGCGATTTTAATAAAAATACATTTAAGAACTTTCAGCCAGGCATGGTGGCAGACACAGAGGCAGGAGGATATCATTGAGTTCAAGGCCAGCATGGTCTATATAGCCAGTTCCAGGCCAGCTGGGGGTACAGGGAAACCCTGTCTCAAAGGACCCCCCCCCAAAGAACTTTCTTATAGGATATGATAAACTCACATAATTACCATTTGAAGGTACTAATACTAACCCCAGCATTCAGAAGGCAGAGGCAGACAAATCTGTATGAGAGCTAGGCCAGTGTGGTCTACATAGCCAGTTCCAGACCAACTGGGACTACAGGGAGACCCTTCTCAAAAAGACAGAAAGACAGACAGGCAGACACACACACACACACACCAAAAAAGTACTAATTTATATATCTGATCTATAAAAGTAAAAATTAGTGAAACAGCACAATTTCTAGGTTCTCGTATATTCTAAACGAATTCATCTTACTACAACATATATTTACCCAGAGTAGCATTAAAAAAAAAAAAAAACTAACAGGGTAAGAGCAATTTTGTGTGAAAAGTGAAATAACTGCCCACGCAGATTTTAAAGTTGGAAAATGGCACTCAAAGTTTTGTCCAATTCAAAGCTTGAAGACAGGCATACTTGACATTCCACTGTTTCAGCAGGTGACCTTGGGAATGTCATGTCATTTCTTTGTTATTTCTGTAAAATGGGAACATGTCTTCCCAACATTGGGACAATTACACTAACAGTGGGATTTTTTCAAAAACCGGTACATATTTGATGCTCTTGAAAAAAAAGAAACTCGTCTAATTAGTATGTGTTAATCGCCACTTGTACAGAACATTCCCCTTCAGGAACCCAATTCCAAGAAAAATATTTAAGCAGACGTTGAAGACAGATTTCCTTAAGGGAATGATTTTATAAATCTCAAAAGCCATGTAACGCTATTAGAAATTAACAAGTTGATTACATAAGCCTCAACGACCCAAGTTTTAAACTACACTGATATGTATTTGGGTAAATTAAGGAACGATTTGGGACATACAGTCCCAATCCCTACAAAGTCCAAGCTAAGCCTTTTGATGTTGGACGAGAATCTGGTGAAATCAACAGTGGGGTGCCCTGCACTAGTAAATCCATCACTCCCTTCACCTTAAACCTGACAAAATGTTTAAGGTGTTGAGGTGGCTTCAACCCGGGCTCCTAAGACTTACTTGGAGGATGCACTCATTTAAGTGGAGAGTAAAGTAACCTGACAGCTCAAAAGACCTACGTCCTCGGACTTTTTACAGTCGTGGGAACCCCAGGGCTAAATTCTTCAATTCTGCACTTGACTCAAACTCCCAGGGAGGCGACTAGATTGTAGCTGATCCAACTGTTACGAGCAACACAGCTCTAAAAACCCTTGAGCATAATGATCTGCCACTTCCCTGGTTCCCAAGTCCAAGCAAAAAGCAAGATTTTTATTTAGAAAATGTTAAAAGCCCAAAAAGAAATCAACAGGCGATGCCTATGTTAAAGAACGTAGGCTTTCCAATCCGGAAAATAAAAATAAAAATAAAAATAAAATCCCGTCTGTCCCCAGGGAACAGCACCGCTCCTCCATCCTCAGCCCGGTGCCCTTTCTGTGCAGACAATATCCCTATTCTATTGTAAAGCGGCGGCCGGCCCGCGAGAGCCCCAGGCTGCGGCGGAACCCCGAGCGGCGTGGGGAAGGGGACACGGAGGGGGCCGCGGGCCGACTCCGGCCCGCTGCGGGCGGGGCGCGAGCTGCGGCGGCTCCCGCGGTGCCGCAATCCCGCGGCGGCCGCAAGGGCAGGGCCGGGGCGCCGCAGTGCCGGGCCGCCAGGCCCCGCAGGCCCGCTGCGGTGCGGAGCGGCCGAATCCGGCCGGGTCGGGCGGGTCGCGGTGGCGGCCGCGGCCGGGGCCCGCGTCGTCCGCGCCGAAGCCCCAGGACACAGCGCGCAACTTACTTTCCGCCCGCAGCGGCGCCCGGCCAGCCGCCCGGCCCCGCACGCCAGCCGCTGAGAAGAGGCGGAGGCCGGACCCGCGCGCCCGCCCCGCCGCGCGCCGCGCTCGCCCTACCTCAGCCGGCAGGCGGCCGTCTGTCCGCAGCGGCCACGGCGCCGACAACTCCCTCCCGGGCGCCAGAACCCCGCACCCAGCGCTAATCATAATAGCGGCTGGGGGTGCGGCCGCGCTGCGCCTGCGCGGGTTACGTCACTGTGACGACAGCGCCGGGGAGGGGGAGAGGGCGGGGCCTGGAATGGGGGCCGAGCCAGAGCGCACCTGCGGGCCGGCGCGCGGGCCAGGGAGGGTGTGTTGTCTGGGGCCTGAGCACACAGCACCGAGCCTGAGCAGGCCTCAAGTCACAGCTCTGGGGCGGGGCGGGGCGAGGGACGAGGGGCGGGCCCTCGCAAGGAGGCGCGGATGGAGGCGTGGTCTGGAGGGCGCACCTGCAGGCCAGCGCCGGTGGGTCCTGGCTAGAGACAGAGGCACAGCCTACCTGAGCCACTCTGGCTGGAGCAAGCGGGGAAGGAGTGCGAGGATAGGACCTGAGCATGAGGAAGCACCAGGACACAAAACAGCAGCCGGGCCGAGCAGCTCCAGTTGTCAGAGGAAATCAGAGACAAGGGCCTGCATCTTGGGGTAGGGGGCGGGGACTTCAGACACTTTACCCCTTTAAGATTCACCCTATCTCCAGTACAGATTTACGCAATGAGAGGGAACAAAATGAATACACATATGCATATATATATATATATAAATGTACACATATGCACAAGTATGAATACCATATGCACATATGTACACATTTGTATTCCTTAACGTTTCTTCTCCCTGGGAATCCATTTGAAGGAAATCTGTTGATTTTGTTGCTACTTAAACAAAAAGGAGCGCGAAGCCCAACATCTAAATGCAGTACTCGCCTTCAAAGTCAGCGAGAGATATTGGCCAGGCCAGACAGCCTCTGAAAACATCGCTAAGCATTAACTATGGATTCAGCTGCGCTGTTGCCAGGCAGGGTGTTTGGGGAAGGGAGCTTAGAGATGAGGAGATGGGGGGAGGGGAACTCCAAGCTTTCACTCCTGGAGGAGTCCTCTGGGGTTCCTGGAGAAGAGCACCAAGAAGCTACGGGCCAGATGCTGCACCTACTTTTCCCTCTCTGTTTCCCTAAGACAGGACCCCTACCGAAGAAAGACATAAACAAAAAGACCTGCTTACATGCTCCAGCTCTGGTGGAACTCTAAAGGGCTTCAGTAATGTCTTTGTTGATCTGCAAATGTCAAAAGTCTTAAAAAAAAAAAAAAGACTTCAACATCAGCCTTGCCTGTTGGAAGATGACTGGAAAGCAGAGGGATGGGTAGTTGGTCTGTCTAGGATAAGATTTTTCAGTTGAAAGGGGTGCTTTCAATTAACCTTATGCTTTAGCACTGGGTGGTGAAGTGCAGAAGAAAGCCTCAAGCTGGGCCTCTCTAACTTCAAAAGACCATGAAAGGAAATGTCATTTTGACATGGAAATTCTTTTTAAAAAACATTTTTAATTTATTTGTGTGGAGGGGGACCATTATGTGTGCCACAATGCCCATGCGGATGTCAGAGAATAACTTCCCGATGAGTCAGCTCTCCCTCTCCACGTGGGTCCCACGGATTGAACTCAAACCACAGAGCATAGCACCAGTCACCTCTACCAACTGAGCATCTCCCTGGCCCTGACATAGATATTCTAATTAGACACATAAGCAAGAGCTCCTAACTTGGATTTGTGCAATTCATTCCTTTGCTGGAAGACCATGTCTGTTTCCCTCTAGGACTATCAGTAGTCAGGGGGATCCTGTGGCCAACTGAGAGGATAGTGTGCTAAAGCTCTCCCAAAGGAATTACTGTAGCTGAAGGCCTTCACCCATGTCAGAACCTCAAAGAAGTATCTGTAAGCACAGGACAGTATATAAACCCTTGAAAATGGAGTATTTGTGTTGTTGCTGGGTTACTTAGACTTTGAATCAATCCTCTGAGAAAAACAAGACATAAAGAGAGCAAAACAGTTCCTGATAAGGGTCAAAAATGGTAAGTTGATTTAAGTGAAGTCAGCTCCAATTCACTTGCAGGGAGTAAGATACGGTGCAGGCCACATGGTAAATCATTTATTCATCTGCACTATTTCTTGGAGGCTGGAGTGCTGCTGGCAAGAAAGTGACCCATTTTTGGTTCCACACCTTAAATGTGCTAATGTGATCTGATTACACTTGAGCAATATTTTAAAATATTCAAGTACAAATTAATGTATTATTACTTAACTTGGAGTTTAAGCAAATGTGCTTATTTTAATGAAGAAACCCCTTCTCCAATCTTCCCTGGGGCTCTCTTCAACACACATTGCTTTTTTTAATGTTAGGTCTTTTTATGGACCTGAAAGACACTTTAATTAGATATACTGCACTGTAAAAAATGACAAGATGGAGCACACAGGCTTATGTTACAGACTCTATGATTCAGATCTCAAAAATAACAGAATGCCTCTGATTTAAGGAAGAAATTGCTATTGGAAGAAAACCGGGAGGTGCCACCAATTAGATCAATATGTGAAAATCAAGCAGATTCATGAACGAATGGCCATTTTCAACTTGAGATCCTCAAAAGCAACCTGTTTAAAAAAAGTTAGCTTCTCCAGAGAGTAGTTTTTCATCATTTATTTTAAAATTAAAAATAAATATATTTAAAGGAGCAGATATTGATAACCACATGAAGTGAATATTTTGTGTTGAGATATTTTATTTATGATTTTCCTCTTGCATTTTTAATTAGTCATTTTGTATATTAACATGTTTTTAAATTTCTTTTTTTAATTTTTTATTTATTTTTGTATGTGTATGAATGTACTGTCTGCACGTAGGTTTGTGCACCCGTGTCATGCAATGCTGTGGAGGTCAGAAGAGGGTCTCAGATTCCCCTGGAACTGGAGTTNGCCTATGTCTTGTAGCCTGCTGCCCACTTTTTCTTCTATCACCTTCAGAGTTTGGGGTTTCACGTTGAGGTCTTTTTAAAAATTTTTATTTATTTTCTATGTGTATGAATGTACTGTCTGCACGTAGGTTTGTGCACCCGTGTCATGCAATGCTGTGGAGGTCAGAAGAGGGTCTCAGATTCCCCTGGAACTGGAGTTCTCCTAGAATTGGAATTACAGATGGTTCTCAGCCACCATGTGGGTGCTGGGGATCGAACCCAGGTCCTCTGCAAGAGCAGTTTGTGCTCTTAACCACTAGGCTATCTCTCCAGCCCATACATTTCTAATTCATTTCTACATCCTGACTTCATCTCAATAGAGCAGAAATAATATTTCACTGGAATGGTGTTGAGAGTTCCTCAAAGATTCTCTCATCATCTCTGGCCTCGGCTACACTCTGCTAAGCTTGCTATCCTATGTGTGTGTGTGCACGTGTGTATGCACACATGTGTATGTATGTATATATGTGTGTATGCATGTGTATTGGTGTGTTGTGTCAAGTGTCTTCCATGATTACTCTCTACCTTATTTATTGTGACAACATCTCTCACTGAACTTGAACCTTACCTGCCAATTTGGCTAGACTGGCTGGCTAGCAAGCCCCAGGGATCCTCCTGTCTCTGGCTCCCCAGTTCTGGGATTATAGGTCTGTACTACCATGTCTAACTTTGTTCATGGGTGCTGAGGGTCATCTAACTCAGTTCCTCATGCTTACAAGGCTACTGCTTTCCAACTGCACCATGTCCCCAGCCCCAATAATGGTAACTTTCATTAAAAAAAATAAAGTTTAGTTTTAATTATGTGTATACATGTGTGTCTGTGTGTATGTGCATGTGAGTGCAGTTACCTGCTGAAGCCAGAAGAGGGTGTTAGATCTGCTGGAGCTAGAGTTACAGGCAGTTGTGAGTCATCCAATGTGGGTTCTGGGAACTGAACTCAGGTCCTCTGGAAGAGCAGTACTAGCTCTTAATGGTAACTTATTCCTTTTCTTTTTTCTTTCTGTCTTTTTTCTTTTCCTCTTTTTTTTTTGGGGGGGGGAGACTATGTAGACCAGATTGGCCTTGCTTTCACAAAGATCCAGCTGCCTCCACCTCCTGAGTGCTGGGATTAAAGGATTAAATGTGTGTACCACTATGCCTGGCATAACTATCTTGCATTAAAATTTAATGCACTTTTATTTTATGAGTATGAGTGTTTTGCCTGCATGTATGTTAAGTGCACCAGATGCATGCAATGCTTTCAGAGGCCAGAAGAGGACATCAGATCCCCTGGAAATGAAGTTTGTTAGCCACCATGTGGGTGCTGGAAACTGAACCCAGGTCTCCTGGAAGAGCAACCAGTGCTCTTAACTGCTGAGCCATCTCTTCAACCCCTGGGTAACTACCTTTCTTTCTTTTTCTTTCTTTTTCTTTCTTTCTTTCTTTCTTTCTTTTTCTTTCTCTTTCTTTCTTTCTTTCTTTCTTTATTTCTTTTTCTTTCTCTTTCTTTCTTTCTTTCTTTATTTCTTTTTCTTTCTCTTTCTTTCTTTCTTTCCTTCCTTCCTTCCTTCCTTCCTTTCTTTCTTTCTCTTTCTTTCTTTCTTTCTTTCTTTCTTTCTTTCTTTCTTTCTTTCGAGATAGGATCTCCCTTTAGTCCCAGCTGGCCTGGAGCTCACTAGTGGACCAGACTAACCTTGAACTCATAGAGATCCTCCTGCCTCTGCCTCCTGAGTGCTGGGATTAAAGGCATGTGCCACCGTGCCTGGCCTGAGTAACTTTCTTATAAAGGGAATCTAAAGCAGCAGTTCTCAAAACAGATTTTCTGGAGCAGTAGCATCCACTTCTCCTGGGAACAGTACTGAAATTCAAATTTTCTAGCTCCTTCTCTGATTAAATCAGAAATTCTATCTTTTCAGTTTGGAGATTCCCAGGTGTTCTTGATGAGAGTTAAAGTTTGAGAACCACTGTTGATGGGATTCAGCTTATATAAAGCATCAGACAGAGCCCAACAAAATATAAGCAGTATATTAATGAATGTTTTATAAAAACAGTGCATAGAATGTTGCCAAAATATATAGTTTGATTTAGGGGAAAAAAATGCAGGTGCATTTTGCTCCTGTAACAAACAAATCACTTGTCCAAAGAACTCTATAGTCTGCCATACCCAGCCCATGCTGGTCCTTGACTCTCTCTCCTGATTTTTCTTTTCATTCTAACTTTTCTCCTCCCCTTCACTTTTTTTGGGGAGGGGGATCTCACTGTATAGCCCAGATGGTCCCCAAGCAGAACTCATGATCTTTCTGTCTTGTCTCAGGGCTACACTCATGCACCATGTGTGCACACCACATCTCCAGCTTTCCCACTTCTCGGAAACGGATTGCTGTTCTGCACATCCACCCCTTTATCTACTTTGTTCCCTCTGCCAGGAAATCTGACCTCGTCCCCTCCTCTACTTTCTACCCTTCACTCTCCTAAAATCCATACTTGCCTTGAAAACCCAGCATTGAAGGCCCCATTTCCGTCCAATACAGGAATTCTCTGGAGCCCCATACCTCTGCACGTCCCACTTACACCATTTTGTAACTGCAAATAAAAACAATCTTACTTATTCTTTTCCAATTTTATGTCTTCTTTTCCAATGTGGATGCCTTGAGTTTCTTTTTCTCCTTAGCTAGTTGTCCAGAACTTCTAGTACAATATTGAATAGAACTGTTTTTTAAAATATTTTATTTATTTATTTATTTATTCGTTTTTTGTTTTTTTATTTTGTTTTGGGGTTTGTTTGTTTTTTGAGACAGGGTCTCCCTTTAGTCTCAGCTGGCCTGGAGCTCGCTCCGTAGACCAGTCTGGCCTCAAACTCACAGAGATCCACCTGCCTCTGCCTCCCAAGTGCTGGGATTAAAGGCATGCACCACCACACCTGGCCTTACTATTTTTATTTTAGGTGTATAAGTGTATTGCTTGCATGCATGTGAGTGGACCCATGTCGTGAAATGCCCAAGTAGGTCAGGAGAGGATGTTGCATCCCTTGATTCTGGAGTTACAGACAGTCGTTAGCTGCCATGTGGGTGCTGGGCTCGATCTCTGGTCCTCTGCAAGAGCAGCCAGCGTTCTTAACCTCTGAGCTATCTATTACTCCAGCCCCAGAACTGGTTTCTGTTTTTCTTATTGCTTGTTTTGTTTTTGTCTTTTTGAGACAGGGTCTCCCTGTAGTCACAGCTGGCCTGGAACTGACTATGTAGAATAGGCTGGCCTTGAACTCATGGAAATCTGCCTGCTTCCATCTCTTGAGTGCTGGAATTAAAGGTGTGAGCCACCACACCCGGCTCAGAGATGGTTTTTAAAAAGGCATTTTGGAGGCTGGGAAGGGGGCTGGGGAGGTGGTTGCAGAAGACCCAGGTTTAGTTCCTAGCACCCACATGGCAGCTAACAACCATCTGTGACTCTAGTTTCAGGAGATCTAACACCTTCTTCCAGCCTCTGCAGGCATTGCATGCACATGACACGCTTGCATACATGTAGGCAAAACACTTATCCTCACAGAATAAAAAAGTTTTAAAAATGGCATTTTTTCTTTTTTTCTCAAACTACATGCAATGTCTATAGTTTTTCACTATTAAGTATGGTGTGTCCACAAATGACTTTTATTTGGTAGAGGAAACTCATAGCAAGTTTCATCATTAATGACTATTGGATTTTGTCAAATGTTCTTTCTGCATGTAACCACACAATCAGGTAGTCTTTATCCTTTATTAATAGTCTATAGTGTTAATGTTCAGTTGCCAAACCAACTGTGCATTCTTTAGATAAATCCAGCTTGATCTTTTCTGGATGTTGCTTACCAGCATTTCATAAGGAATTTGTGTTCACATGATATCTTCTGATGTTTCTTGTCTCATAGAATCAATAAACATATGTCCCCTCCTCTTTTTCTGAAAAAAGCTTGTGGCTATTTGTCACCATTTCTTCTTTAAATGTTTGAGGGGGGGGCTGGAGAGATGGCTCATATTTATTAATTTTTTTTTCCAGGAATCGACTTTTGGTTTCATTGTTTTTCCCTATTTTTATGTTTTCATTGCCTTCCATTCTCTATCACCTCCTGTCATATATTAGGGGTTGGGTCTGATTTCTTCTGCAGCCTTTTTTTTTTTTTTTTTTTTTTTTTTTTTTTTGTCTTTTTGAGACAGGGTCTCCCTGTAGTCCCAGCTGTCCTGGAACTCACTCTGTAGACCAGGCTGGCCTTGAACTCACAAAGATCTGCCTGCCTCTGCCTCCCGAGTGCTAGGATTAAAGGCGTGCGCCACCATGCCCGGCTAGCCTTTTTTTTTTTTTTTTAATTAGTCATTAAGAGCTACTTATTTGCCTTAAAATTCTGCTTGTTCACATCCCCAAATTTTCAGTGGGTCATGTTTTTATTTGTATTCATGTCAAGTGCCACCCAAGTTGCTGTGTCTGTGTCATTCTTTGACTTGTGGGTTATTTTAATTAAACAACTTGTGAGTTGTTTAATTTCCCAATATTTTGGATTTCACAAAGTTATTTCAGATTCTGTATCTGCTTTGATGATAAAATCTGAAAAATATTAGGATTTGTTTTAGGGCCTCTCCTTTTACAGTGCCTTCTTTCTTCTGTAAAAATGGAAGAAACCTGCTACCATGAAACATCATGCCTATGGTTACTTAATGCAGAAAAAGGAGTTATAGGCTGGGCCTCCTGTAATCATGTGAGCCCTTTAAAGCCAGTGAATTGCTTCTGGTATGTGGGTAGAAGTAGAGGTGGAGAGGCCAGAAAGGAAGAACTCAGTGTGTGACTGCTTTAAAGAGGGAAGGGCCACATAGAAGGAACCAGATGGAAGTCTCTAGAAACTATGCAATACCTAACCAAGAGGCAGGACAAAGACAGCATTCCTACAGCTGCAAGGAACTGAATTCTTCCAACAATGTGAATGAGCTTGGAAGCACATTCTTTCCAGAGCCTGAGATAAGACCCCCTTCTGGCTGACAATTTATAACACAGCATGATGAAGGATACCTGTAATACCAGCACTCAGGTGGTAGACTCAGGAAGATCAGGAATTATAAGGCCTTCAATCTTGATACATAGTAAATTCAATGCCATCCTGAACTGCAGGAGACCCTGACTCAAAACAGAAACAAAAACAATGAGAGAGGGAGGAGGAGGAGGAAGAGGAGGAGGAGGAGGAGGAGGAGGAGGAGGAAGAAGGAGAGGATGGTGAAGGAGGAGAGGGAGGAGGAAGAGGGATAAAAACAAACAAATGTGTCTGGTTTGTGCTGCCGTAGGTAGAAATCTTGCTTCCTGGCAGAATTAATTTTGAAACATAAAAATCAAGATTTCTAGATTCTCTTTAAATGTCAGAAGATTCATAATTCGTGATTTAAATTTCTAACATCTGCCCAAGCCCCCTCAGTGGCTGTTCATAGCTTCCCTGATAGCCAGGGTCTAGGCCCTCCAAGTCAACTCTGTTTTTCCATCACCCAAGCCCACATTTTCTGGGCTTGGATCAGAACATCAGATTCTCCAGTATCTGATCAACATATGCTCTGCTGGAAGTGAGTGCTCCATAAGCAGACTGATGAACAGGCAGCACAGGGGAGATATTTATATAGGAGCACATGAATAAGCCCCTGAGATGGCCAACATGTTGGCACCTAGAGAGAGAGGGTGGAGCCCACAATGCTGGTCCACCTGAAGGAGGTATCCTTTGAGCCCTGTTAAGAACTTTCACTTACGTCTCATTGGCCCAAAATGTCACCTGACCAAAAGAAGTTGAGAAATAGTCTTCAGCTTGCCATGTGCTCATTTGGCCTCAACCAGGAAAAGAGAGTTCTGACGAGAGGGAAAAGAGAGGAGGGTGGGTATTGGGCTAAGTGATGTGTAATCTTAACACCTAGGTCATGAAAAGAACCAAACCTAACATCCTAGAGGCTCTCGAGACCCTCCCACAAAATCTGCCCCAAGAAACTGCCTGTGTTTAATGACATGCATTTTATACATGTTGCTGCTTCTTCAGTTTCATTTAAGTAAAATCACCAACTGTCTGAGACTTAACATTTCTAACATGGAACTGTATAACTAGCCTTGAGAAAATTGAGACTAACAGTGTGATGTCTGGGGTACCCACTGCTGAATCCATGGCTGTGAGGTAGTCTATCATTCTGAGGAACTGCCACTGCTCAAAGGCAGTGTCTGTCTTGAGGAAGGTGAGACTACCCTGTCCCAATATAGACAGGAGGAGAACAGGGTGCCTTGCAGTGCAGACCTTGGGACTGGAGTTGGTGTGTGATGAGTGAACAGAGCTGGTCTGAGCCATTGGGGCACAGATGTCAACAAAACAGCTGAACTCACTTCCTAAGGGCAGTCTTACAAATGAAGTTTACTCATTTTCAGCTCATGATCGTGTGTGTGTGTGTGTGTGTGTGTGTGTGTGTGTGTGTGTGTATACTTGTATGTGCATGCAGGTACACATGTGTGCAGTTGCCCAGGAAAATGTGTGTGTAGGAGTGTGTGTGTGTGTGTGTGTACACACATGTGCACATGTAAAGGCTGGAGGCAACTTCAGTTGCTATTCTGTCATTCACCTTGTTTTGTTGAGACAGGATCTCTTCCTGGCCTGAAGCTGAGTAAATGGGCTACTCTGGCTTGTCAGTGAGCTGCAGGGGTCAGTTGGCCTCTCTCTGTGTCACCATGCCCAGTGTTTTCACATGTATGCCATGGAGCAAACACCTCTTCGTACCTTCGAGGCAAGTACCTTACTGACCGTGCATCTTCCCAGCCTCGCCATTCTTTTTAAGTTTCCTACTTTGAGAATCAGGGGCATTAAGACACATGAAAATAACAGTAAAAGAAGAATAAAGAAAACTGATTTGGGATTCAAGACCACCCTCTCCAGAAATAATAAGTAGCCCTACATTTGTTCCCAACACTAGTCTGCCTGGGCCAAGGGCCCCAGAAAAATTAATTGCTCACTTTCCCAGTCTCCTCTCTGGCCCATGTATCTAACTGCAATTCAGCTGTGGGGAGGGCTATGGGTTTGGGAATAGCTTTTGTTTTACTCACAAAAAAAGGACAGCTGCTGCTGGCTCTGGCCTTCCCTTGCCCTTCCTTCCTGACTGTGGGCATGATGCCGGCAACCCAGGCTGCCATCCTGAAACTGAGAGCGGCCAGGAGAATCACAGTGATGTTGGCTCTGGACCTCACGAGCTGGTAAACAAATGCTAACAGCTGCCTGCTCCAGACTTTCTGTTCTGTGTCTAATGGAAAACTCTGTCCATTGTGTTGACCTCTAGCTGAAAGCAATTTTAACTAAGATGAACTGTTATGTGTCACATAGATGGGCAAGGACATGGGGAGGGAGCGTATTCCAGGTCTCGTTCATGCATCAGAAAGATGCAATGGACGCTTACTGTTCTTGAAAGTCAGGGAGGTATCAATGATGACTGTGGTCAGATCAAAACCACATGGCAGTGACTTAAAGGAACTTCTGTTTAACAAGGAGGGCATGGCTATAGAGTACTGAGAAAAACATGATTACGATATATTAAAAATCTGCCACCTTTAAAGATAGATATTGTCCCAAGGTGAAAGGAGGATAAAAAAATAATACAAGTAAATGACACTAAGAAGAGGAGTCGCTATGCCAATACTAGATAAAATAGAATTCAAGGCCTTTGGCTGTGTTTTGTGGGGGGAATATTTGATCACTTGGTAAAACATCTTTGGGGCAGATACACAGGCTTTTTGCCAGGCCTATGTGGTGCATTTCTGAATATCTGGAAAGATCTGGTTGGCCAGAGCCTGCCCTGGGACTTGTAGGGTCACTTTAAGGTTTTTATTTTGTGGTGATGTGTTTAGGGGAATGCCCTGTTCGGCTGGATGGGCATAAATATTGCAAAGTTTAGTAGAAAATAAGATACTTGGACTGGATTGAAGTGGTTAAATGTTTCTAAAGTGGAATGGTATAAACATTAAAGCCAGTTTACTGATGGTCTAAATGGGATTATAACCACACAGGGTTGTGGTTGGTTTTCAGTCCATTCCTGGCTTGTCCTGGATTTCCAGTTGTAGATTTTGGTTAAAGGGGCATAGACAAGTAATGGGTTACCTTCGACTACTGAAAGATATTTCTGGTCTCTGTCTATTATTCAAGTGTTACTTTTGATATTTGTTCTGCCCATTTCAGGATAACTTGACCCCCAAAACGCTAGGTTTACTTCCCTGAACTAGTGGCATGCACCACAGAAGGAGACAGTTTGGACAGATTTGGTAAATTTTTTCAGCTTAATTCTGGTCAACAGGTATATTCCCTGTTATTGGAAAACTACAAACCAGGATATGGGGTTTGGGAGAGTAAAGAGATTACTTATGTTTGTAGTAAATTGTTTATATTTAAGATATGCCTAAAATTGTTTAAATTTCTCTTATAGGCTTTTCTTGCTTATTCTATGGTGTTAAATTTCATCCAGTCAATATTTATGCAAGGCTTCTTAGGCTTTTCTTCAGGTTTTATCTAAATATGATACAGTAAATTAAAGTTATCTAAATATGATACAATTTGGTGTAACTTAACTCTTTTGGATGCTTAATGCCCATACCTAAGGCCCATACCAATTTGGCCAAGGGATTTAAGGGACAATTTTGTTCCTTGCCCTCTGAGGTCAATTGGTCCCAGGGGATTTTATATGGGGGCATCTCTTTTTTTTTTTTTTTATGGGGGAATCTCTTAAAATGTTCTGCAATTGTGAGTCGCCAGGCTTCCTGTGCAGGGAGGTCTTGGGGATCCATCAACAGAACCCTAGCCACTGTCTAGTCTATAAAGAGAAAGCTCAATATAGGGGAAAGTTGCCTTGTGCTCCAAAGGGAAGCCTGGTCTAGCAAGACCTGACCTTGTCCTCAGTAGATATAACTGGTTAAGACTGGCCAGGCACTCCCCCACACCCTGAAAACCCATGTCCCTGAAGACCAGAACCTCAAATGACCTTGAGAAAACAAAGTTTGGTTAATCTGGGGTAATTGTGTGGGCTTACCCAAAAAGAAAGTATAACCAAAAGTAAATTTTTAAACAATTGTGCCTCCACATATTGGGTGTAAAGTTATATGAAATAATGTTAAACAAGCATAAAAACCTGAGATCTTGGGAGATCTCCCAAGACCACCTGAAGCACAGTTGAAGGAGAGAGAGAAAAATCTTCCATGACATAAACAAGATGAAAGAATACATGTCCGGAAAACCAACCCTTCAGAGAATACTTGAAGCAATTCAAAGGACAGAAGAAAGGAGCAACCATCCCCAGGCACCTAGAAAGAGAAATCAATAAAAGCCTAACTGCAGAAGTAGAAACCTAAACCAAAACTGTAAATGGATAATAAGGCAAAAGGAAGCAACACAAACCTATCAGTCATAGCCGTAAATATTAATTCCCCAATCAAAAGACATAGACTGAGAGGTTGGATTAGGAAACAAAACCCATCGATATGCTGTCTACAAGAAACACATCTTCTGGTCTACAGAGTGAGTTCCAGAACAGCCGGGACTACAGGGAGACCTTGCCTCAAAAAGACCAAAAAAAAAAAAAAAAAAAAAAAAAAAAAAAAAAAAAAAAAAAAAAAAAAAAAAAAGAAACACATCTTACCTTCAAGGACAGGCACCACCTTAAAGTGAAAGGATGGAAAAATATTTCAAGCAAATGGTACCAAAGGAAAACAGGTAGTTGCTGTTTTAATATCGACAAAATAGACTTAAAGTAAAAGAAATCAGAAGAGACAAAGGAAGGCCATTACATTTTATCAAAGGAACAATTCACCAAGAAGATTTCACAATTCATGAATATTAGCCCCAAAACTCTGTCCACCAAAATTTATAAAGACAATTCTCCAGGACCACAAGTCACAACACTAACCCCAGTACCTCATAGTAGGGGACTTCAATACCCCACTGAGCCCTTGGATGGGTCAACAGGACAAAAAATAACAGAGAGACATCTGAACTGAATGATATGATACCCAAATGGACCTCGCAGACATCTACGAATATTCCACCCCAATACCAGAGATAACATTTCTACTCAGCACCCCATGGAACATATCTCCAAAATCTAACACATACTGGGACACAGAAGAAACCTCCACAAAATAGAAAAATATTGAAATATCTCATGCATTTATTAGACTACAGTGCAATAAAGCTCAACATCAACACCCGGAAAGCCCTACTACCTACAAAACACTGGAGAGACTAAACAACACACTCTGAATAATAAATGATCAAAAGAAGATAAGAAAGAAATAAAAGATTCCTGAACTGAATAAAATGACAATCAACACAAACAAAACCTATGGGATACCTTAAAAGCAGTCCTAAGAGGAAGTTTATAGCCCTGGGTGCCTACATTAGAAAACACAGAAAGAGCACAGTGAATGATCTAACACTACAGCTAAAAGCACTTGGAGGCAACCAAACAGATGAACCCTAAACCCAAGACAGAGGAAATAACAAAAATCAGAGCAGAAACCATGAAATAGGAAACAAAGAAAACAATACAAAAAAAATTCAATGAATCCAAAAGTTGGTTCTTGAAAGAATAACCAGATAGACAGACCTTAGCCCAGTTAACCAAAAGAAAGAAGGAACAACTACCAAATCATACATCCATGATGAAAGGGAAAAATATCACAACAGACAAGGAAAGATTCAAAAATCATACAGGGATACTTCAAAAACCTATACTCTACCAATTTTGCAAACCTAGAAGAATGGATGAATATCTGAAATCCTGGGAACACCAAAGCTCAACAAGAAGAGATCGACAGCTTAAACAGACCCATAATACAGGAAGAAATTGAAGATGTAATAGAAACCTCCACAACTAAAAAAGCCAGGCCCAGATGGTTTCATGGCAGAAATTCTATAAAACATTTCAAAAGAACCTACCAACCATTATTACTGAAAATTTTTAGAAGATACACAGAGGGAATTCTCCACAAATTCCTTCTATGAACCAGCATCACCTCTATATCCCAAAACCAGGTAAAGATACAACCAAACGGAGAACTATAGAACCATCTCCCTATGACCCAGATGCCAAAATTCTAAACAGGATACTGGCAAATCGCATACAGACTCAATCAAGAAGATCATCCATCATGACCAAGTTGGATTCATACCAGAAATGCAGGGATGGTTTCAACATACGAACAACAAAAACACACAAGCATATAAATGGACGGAAAGACAAAACCACACCATCATCTCAATTGATGCAGAAAAAATCTTTGACACAAATCCAGCATCCCTTCATGCTTCAAAGTCCTAGAGGGATTGGATTGGAGGGATCATTCCTCAATGTAATCAAAGCCATATACAGGAAACCCAAGCCAATACATCCTAATGGGGAAATGACAACACATTCCCTTTAAAGGTAGGACTCAGCAAGGCTGCCCTGTCACCACTCATCTCTTCAATATAGTGCTTGAAACACTTGCTAGAGCAATAAGGCAAGAAAAGGGAATTAAAGGAGTTCTAATTGGAAAAGAGGAAAGTCAAACTATCCCTATGTTGCTGATTGATATGGTTGTTTACTTAAGGGATGCTAAAAAACTCCACCAGAAAACTGCTAGAAATGATTAAGAGCTTCAGACAAAGAGCAGGATACAAAAATTAACCTAAAAATCAGTAGCCTTTCTTTACCACAACAACAAGCAACTGGAGAGGAGTTCAAGGAGACCTTCCCACTCACATCGCTCAAAAACAATAAAATAGCTAGGACAAAACCTAACCAAAGACAACAAAGATCTCTACAACAAAATTTCAAATGGCTTAAAGAAAGAAATTGAAGAAGGCCATCAGAAGATGGAAAAAACCTCCCATGCTCCTGATTGAAAAATTAAATAATAAAAATGTTCCCATTCTACCCAAACTCTTCGTATATATGAATGCATCCCAATTAAAAATCCCCAAGAGCTTCTTCACAGGCTTGGAAAAAAAAAGTCCTTAAATTCATTTGAAAAACAAAAGACCCTGAATAGCCAAAAAAACCCTGTGAAAAGAGCAACACAGGGGAGGTCTCTATACCCCGACTTCAACTATACTATAGGGCTTAGTCATAAACAACAGCCTGGTACTGGCACCAAAAAACAGGACCTGTTGACCAATGGAACAAAACGAAGACCCAAACTTGAGCACATACATTTCAGCCATTCTATATTTGACAAGGGGGCCAAAAGACCACAATGGAGAAAAGACAGCATCTTCAGCAAGTGGTGTTGACAAAACTGGATCACCACTTGTAGAATGAAATTAAACACCCTACTTCACCCTGTAACAAAAGTCAATCCAGATGGATTAAGACCTCACAGTGAAACCCAAATCTGAAGGGATAGAAGAAAGAGTTGGCAGCAGACTACAAGACATAGGTGTAGAAAAATACTTCCTAAATCCGACAGCTGCTGCACAAGAATTAAGGTCGACAATTGACAAATGGACCTCATTAAACTCAAAAGCTTCTGTACATCAAAGAAACAATCAAAAAGTGAAGAGAAATCCCACAGAGTGGGAGGAAACCTTCACTCAGAAACATCTGACAAAGCATTGATTTCCAGAATATATAAACTATCAAAAAACAAAGAAGAAAGAAAACAAATGACCCACTCAACAGTGGAGCAAGAGCTGTAACCGAGAACTTCACAAGTGAGGATTAGAGATGGCTGAGAACACATATTAAGAATGTTCAACATCACTAATCAATAGAGGAAATGCAAATCAAAACCACTTTACTCCAATAAGACTACCAAAAAAAAATCAAGAAAACAAATGATACCAAGTGCTGGAGAGGTTGTGGGGAAAAGGGAACACTCATCCACTGTGGGGGAATGTAAACTCATACAGCCACTATGGAAGCAGTGTGGAGAACCCTTGGAGACTTGGAATGAACTTGCCACCTGACCAGTCATACCACTCCTGGGTATGTCCCACAAGACTCATCTTACCCCAGAGATACATGCACAGCCATGTTATTTCAGCTCTTTTCACAATAGGAAGGAGCTGGAACCAACCCAAATTGCCCCGCAACTAACGAGTGGATAGAGAAAATGTGGTACATCTACACAATGGAGTTCTATGCAGCAGTAAAGAAAGACGACATCACGAGCTTTGCAGGAAAATGGCTGGAGCTAGAGGACATCATGCTGAGTGAAGTAACACAGTCCCAGAAAAACAAACGACGAATGGTATCCCTCATCTGTGGATGCTAGTGCCAATTACCTAGTTGTAAGTATTTGTTGTGCACAGGCTCTAGAGCTTTTGTCCAAGTAGTTGGGAGTGATGCATGTTGTAAACAACAACAAAAACAATAACTACAACAGAAAGGACTGCATCAAAGAACTGACTGAAACAGTGAACTTCTGCTCAAAACAGTCAACTTCCACATGGAGAATATTGAGAAAGACTGAGAAAGAGATGAAAAGCATGCATGTTTGGCAGAATGCATGAGCTCTGGTGGGGTGGGGAGGATAGGGTGGGGGACACGGGTCTAGACTTGAAATATATATATAATAAGCTGGGCGTGGTGGTGCACACCTTTAATCCTAGCACTGGGGAGGCAGAGGCAGGCGGATCTTTGAGAGTTCAAGGCCAGCCTGGTCTACAGACTAAGTTTCAGGACAGCTGGGGCTACAGGGAAACCCTGTCTCGAAAAGACCAAAAAAAAAAAAAAGAAATACATAACCTTAGATCTTGGCCTTTATTAACAGAGTAGGTTCGCTGCAACCAAAGGACAAGTCCACTATTGTTGTTATTTAATGCTCAATTATAAAATTTTCTCTTTCTTTCTAGCAACTATCTAATAGTCATATCCTGACTGTTAAAAAGCCTGAAAAGCAGATCCTGAGTCCATACATCATGGCCAAATGAATAGAAGGAGAAATCAAATAAATAGACGCTTTGAAACCCCTGGCCAAGAAATTAAGTTGGACATTGGAATTCATTCACCATCTTCTTACTTCTCCTGGTCCCCTGCCTAGATCATGTACCTAACTACTCCAGACTTTACTTCACTTTCAAGGGCACTAGTCAAAGGCTTTTTTCCCCTCTATGGTTATCCTTTTGGAGGTCCTTTAGATAGACCCTCTGAGTGGAGGATACCCCAGTTGACCCACCCAATGCCCCTTTTCAGCATGGAAGAAGCCAGAGCTGTTGGCATCCCAATTCCGTTCTGGTGATTGGGGTGAGCCTTTTCAGACAGTACCATAACTAAACAGGAGCTAGAAATTGATTAGGCAGTTTAGAGATGAGACCCCCCCGAAGTTAGCCAGTCTCTTTCTCAGCTGAGAACTCAAGACTTCCTGGTAGCCCTGAAAGAGCAGGAAAAGAAGAAAGAAAAGAAAGAAGGGAAAAACAGAGAAGTACACACCAAGTCCCACAGATTGATTATTTCACCAGAATAAGAAATGGAAATCCCCCCTTTTTTTGTTCTTATTGCTTTGTTTTGTTATTATCATTTTGTATTGTTTCTGTTTTCCTGTGAAAAGAAAAAAAATAAAGAAAAATAAATAAATAAATAAATAAATAAATAAATAAATAAATAAAGTAAAAATCTGTCAGGCATGGTGGCACGCTTTTAATCCCAGCACTGTGGAAACAGTGACAGGAGGATTCTTGGGGCTTGCTGGCCTGCCGATCTATCCTTATTGGGAAGTTCCAGGCCAATGAGAGGTCCCGTATCCAAAAAGAAACTCAAAAAAACATGATAGTGCCTAAGGAATTACACCTGAGCTTATCTCTGAGCTTGTCCCTTGGCTCCTACACACATGCACACACACACACACACACACACACAGACACACACATGTGCACCCACACATACATATGAACACACATACACATACAAGGACAAGAAGTTCTTTATAGAAGGACTTTAGCTGCAGAACAAGAGAGAAGTGGCAGGGTTAGAAAGCCACTATTTGGCAACAACCCCTTGAAATAATGGGTCTAGTCACTGGCTGTCAGCAACCATTAGGTTTAAAGTTAAGAGAGAACTGTCTGTAATGGATAGACCAATCTGACAAGGGAACCTGTTGTTCAGGTTTTCACTGTCTCTTAAATTAGGACATTCAGACAGTCCACAGCATCTCCACGGTATTCTCTAACCAAGAATCAAATCTGGTGTTTAGGAAATGGAAGACCAAGTTCAAGGACACTAGAAGAGCCAAACTGAAAGAAGAAATTCCATGAGGCTCTTGGGAAATGCAAACACAGAAGCAAACTCCCTATGGCGTCCTAGGAATCCGAAACACCGAACTGGAGTTCCTGGTCTACTATGAGAACTCACTGCAACAAAGCCATTCCTGTGAACTTAAAATGTGCAGCTCTTGATCCAGTGCCACATCTGAATCTGATGCTTGGCAGGGAGTCCTCCTCATGGGAATATCCTTCCTCCCCCAGCCCTAAGTAAATCCTTTGCCCTACCTTCCCTACCTCAGTCCCAGTGTAAACAACTTGGCTTTCTCTGAGCCACGCCGATCACTCAGACCAGCCTTAGGTCAAAGGTTACCTCAGCTGTTACATGTCACCTACCTTCAGGAAGGTATGCTTTCTGATACCCTTCAAAGAAACAAGCCACAGTGATAAAAAGCCAGTCCAACATCTGCCTCTTACCTTTGTTGCTTAGGTTTAAGTTTCCTCCTGTCTTAACAATGTCACATCTTTGACTCCCCATTGAGGTTAACTACTTTGTTCCTTCTATTCCCACAGCACATCACCAGGCATATGCCACAACTCTCTAACACAGCATTACCATGGTCTCTCAACTTTACTTTAGCATGTAGACTCCTCAACCAGGGTCAGAGCTGCCAGCCTTCTACCCCTCTATGCTGAGTGCCACACATGTGCTAGCTGCTCATTAAACATATTTTAAGCAATGGACTGGATCTTTGAATAAATAACTTTAAAGTTAAAAAGTTTAGCAGTTGAGACCCTAAATTTGGACCATCCTACTCATTAAAGGTGTTAAGAAAAGAAGTCTTAGCCAGGCATGGTGGCGCACACCTTTAATCCTAGCACTTGGGAGGCAGAGGCAGGCAGATCTTTGTGAGTTCAAGGCCAGCGTAGTCTACAGAGTGAGTTCCAGGATACCTGGGGCTACAGGGAGACCCTGTCTGGAAAAGACCAAAAAACAAAAAGAAAGAAGAAAAAAGAAGTCTTTCTACAAGGCTTAACTTCAAAGAGTAATGTTGAGAGGGGAGACATTAGTCTTCAGAAAGTAACTGCAATATCTGGAAGGAGTGATGGTGTGAGTTATGTAGACATCCCCCACTCCTTTCTCTTTTACCTTCTTTAAATAGTGTGGGGAGCTGGCATGAGTAACGCCATGGTGAATTCAGATTGACTTTTATATTTCAGCAAGTTCTTGGCATGCATGGGTTAATACTGTACAAGCAGATGTGATACAGTAAGAGGGGTGACAATCGTGGGATCTGACTTTTCCTCAGCTAGTGCCCCTAAGAAAACCTCAGAAAAGGCTCAAGAGGTGGGTCAGCCCCTCCCAAGAAAAGCCCGTTGCAGTACATACTGCTTTCGAAGAGGACCCAAGTTCTGTTCCATATCAGGCAGCTTGCAACTGTCTGTAACTCTACCTCCAGGGAGCTATGATACTTCAGTACTTCTGGCCTCTACAGACAAGTGCACTCACATGCATGTACCCACATACAGACACAGACACATACACATAAATAAAAATAAAAGACAAATCATGAAACCCAGAAAAGCTAGGGGCATAGATAATGGTAAAAAGGAACAGAGTCTTCAGGCAAGAGCCCACCCTTCTCTTTCTGATGCTTCCTGGTTTCCAGTGCATGAGAACTTGACTCACCAGAGGATGACTAAACTCTGATCTCTAATCAGTACATGGGCCCCTCCCAAGAAGAGCCTATTGCTTAGACCTGATGGTAATTATTAGATCTGAATCTCCAGAGGGAGGATGGGCAGGAGTAATTCATGACAACCCCAATATATCCTAAGTACCAAGCTCTCAGTTATTCAAGGTAAGAAAGTATTTGTGGGAGCACATAACAATAAAGGGTCAGAACATTTTTAAATCCAAAGTGAGTAGATATAGGACTTTTATTTTACAGCCAGAAAGCACTGTCTAAGCTGACACCAAAAGAAATCAATCAAATTCAGAGTTTCCTGGGCCTATGGTGCCTGGCATAAACTAAGGGAGGAAGGAGACTTGCTAGACTACATGAACATGAAATGTACTATCTCTGAATGTTTATAAACCCAGGCCTGAATAACTCAAATCTCTACTATTATAAAAAGTACTTTTTCAACAGAGTCACTCACTGTTAGTTCTGGAGAACACGAGTTCCACTACCATTGACATTTTATTAACATCCACAGTACCGGTTCCAGCTGTAAGGCCCCTGAGGAAAGGAGAGCCTGGGGACTCTTGGGCTTAAAGCCATGTTCAAGGCTCAGAGCCAGCTACCCCACCATGCTAACCATTGAGAGTATGACAACTCTCAGCTGTCTAGCAGATTACAGTCCATTTGATGCCAATGTGTCATGAAGTAAGTGCATGATATATGGTGTTGAATGATAAAAGTTTTCATTTTAGAGATGGTGGGGGGAGTCCCCATGAGCAGGTATATGTCCTACCTTTGACTGCAAATGGGTTCATATCCCAGGAGACAGATTTCATGACGGTGGTGCATTAGTTACTTTTCTTGTTGCTGGGACAAAATACCTGACAAAAGCAACTTAAGGAAGGGTTTCTTCCAGCTTAGGCTTGAGGGCGGAGTCCATCGTGGCGGTGAAGTCCATCATGGCGGTGGAGTCAGGGTGGCAGGAGTGAGATGGCTGGTTGCACCGCGTCCGCGGTCAACAAGCAGAAAGAAATGAATGCTGGTGCTCACCTCACTTTCTCATTCTCCTTTTTATTCAGTGTGGGAGCTCAGCCAATGGGATGGTGTCACCAATATTCAGAGTGGGGTTTCCTTCTTCAGGTAAATGTTTGGAAACACCCTCATAGACATGCCCAGAGGTGTGTCTCCCAGGTGATTCTAAATTTCTTCAAATTGATAGTCAAGATTAATCATCGCAGGCAGGAACCTCATGAGATTTCTCCACAATTAAAAAGCCAGCACTTTTTTTTTACTTATGAAAGGCATGGTGTTAAGAGCTCTATAAATATATGTGGGCATGATGAAGTAATGTCATGTACATAGACATGAGTGATGATACAAATCTGTGTCATGTAGATTTGGGGAATGGAAACTTCGACAGGAAGAAGTAACTGATTAACTTTAAGGGATGGGCATCCCAGAATTTGGCACGTGACTGCTTCTAGTTAGTCACTTTAAAACATAGCTGACCTGTCCTGACTGCCCTCTAAGGTTTTCTAGAAGGTAGAAAATCATGGAAAACCAGGAATCAGTGATAAACTTAAGCTAAAAATAAGATTAGAATTAAACTCCAGAAGGAGGCAACTATTGTTCATGAAACTAGAGGTGTGAAGGTATCATAGAAGTGAAGCGGATGTGGATTTCAATGTCTTCTTCAGGAAAAGGACAGTCACCAAGTTCCTTTCTGTTCTTCCCAGCCACGTCCTTGCTCTACTGTCCTCCTCTTCCCAGATATTTTCCCCATGTTGACAGAGGACATATCAAGCAGTTTATGTAGGTCAGAGAATATTTTAAAACTGCACACTGCTAATTAATTTGGTTTGGAGTGTTTTGCCACCAGAAAAAAAATGACAGACCTTTCCCAAACACCTTTGGCTATTTGCTCATCAAGAAAAGTCACACATTTTTCTCTCTGAAAAAGTGTCAAAGAAAAAAAAATGAGCATGTTCCTGACGAACTGAGGACTGGGACTGCTTTAAAATTCAGTCCAGGGCATGATAACTCCAGAGAGCCACAAAAAGCCTCTATTTGGAGAAGATACATTAGGTCAGCGTCCTTTTGTGCTGCGTCGTGGAAACATCACATAGTCAAGATGGAAGTACATTCTCACAGTGGAAAGACACAACAATGAAAAAAAAATTGGATTCCTTTTGTAAATTTCATTTTAAGACCACTCATGATAACTTCCAGAAATTTCTGTTGTGGCTACAACAACTTTTAGCCAACCTTTCCCAAGCCTCAAGGTAAAGATCTTGACATGTATTTTAACCACATGATAGGACAGTCACAACAAAAATCCCACTAGTTCTTCTCCAAGCTAATTTCCTGAAGAATCCACTACCAGTATGTGGGCTCAACACAGTCTTTAAGGCCAGGGGTGGTGGCGCATGCCTGTAATCTCAGCACTCAGAAGGCAAGGCAGGAGGATTGTGAGTTTGAGGCCAGTCTGGGATATGAAATGAGACCCTGCGTCAAAGATCCAAGATTGAGGATATAGCTCAGTGCTAGAGAGCTTGCCTAACATGTACAAGGACCTGGGTTGATCCCTAGTGTTGTAAACAACAACAACAATAAAAATACAAGTAGACTTAGAAGCAGCTTCTCTCCATGGCAGGGAAGCACTGTAAAAAGCAGAAAAGTATGGGGCTGGAGAGATGTTAAGAGCGCCGACCGCTCTTGCAGAGGACCTGGGTTCGATCCCCAGCACCCACATGGCGGCTGAGAACCATCTGTAACTCCAATTCCAGGAGAACTCCAGTTCCAGGGGAATCTGACGCCCTCTTCTGACCTCCGTGGCATTGCACGACACGGGTGCACAAACCTACATGCAGACAGGACATTCATACACATGAAAAATAAAAATAAAAAAGCAGAAAAGTAGGCCTTAGATGCTGACTTTGACCCTTGGGTGTCTGTTTTACTATTGTCTGGCCTTGTTCAGAG
Organism: Rhizomys pruinosus; assembly: GCA_009823505.1. NCBI lineage: Eukaryota > Metazoa > Chordata > Mammalia > Rodentia > Spalacidae > Rhizomys > Rhizomys pruinosus. Next base: position 778,533 of record VZQC01013591.1, read on the forward strand.
GGTGCTGATAGCCCCTGCATCCCTAGAGGTGGTTTCATGAATGAAGTCCTAGGAGAGCTAAAGAGGGTCAGTGTTGTCTCTATGCCTCCTAGGGAGTGAGTCTGAATATCCCTGGAGCAGAAGTGCTGATACCAAAACACAGTGTTCAACCCCAAAGCGCAGGGATTAAGCTTGAAGGTACAAAGGATTGTGGGTCACAGCTGCTTTGGCAGTAGTTATCACCATTCAAAATGGTTATCCACCTGCAACCAGTAGCTCCTCTCTCCAGCTTGTCATGATCTCTATCCCAAAGAAACGCACACAGCTTGGCACAAGGAGGTGTATTTAAACATGTTCAGTAGAGCATTACTTATACAGGCAGAAAAACTGTAAATACAGAAACAACCATGGTGTTATGGTGTTACTCAGCTTTCCATCAACGTAACAAACACCCAAGATAATCAATTTATGAAGAGACAAGGTTTGCTTTGGCTGTTGGCATTGGAAGCTCCAGCCTGTGACCGTTTGCCCCGTTGCTGTTGATAAGACATCAGGTTGTGAAGGGGGCACCTGGCGGAGCAGACACCTTCACCTCTTGTCTTAGTTTGCTTTCTATTGCTGTGATAAACACTGACCAGAACCAGCTTGGGGAGGAAAGGGTTTATTTCACCTTCACTTACAGTTCATCATGGGGGGAGGACAGGGCAGGAACTCAGGGCAGATGATGGAGGAGTGCTGCTTCCTGGCTGGCTCTCCTCGCCTGTGCCCAGCCTTTTATATACAACCCAGGAGCATCTTCCCAGGGGCGGCTCCACTCTGCAGTCAAGGAAATGCCTCATAGACATGCCCATGTGCCAATTCAATGAAAGAAATTTTTCACTTGTTGACAACTGAAACTATCCAGCATACCTCTTGACAGAAAAGTGAGAGGAAGAGACCAGGGTCCCACAATCCCCTTTAAGGGAACATGCTCAATGACTGGAGACCTCCCACTAGACACCCCCTAACATTTCCCTCACCTCCACCACCAAGCTCTGACCAATCCTGTATCACAGAACAATTTGAAATCAATGCAAACAGTTTTCACAATGTCTACCCATCCAATACAGCACCACAAACCTGAAATTAATGAGGCGAACTCCTGCTGCCTGTCATAGAAAGTTCTTCAAAGCATATTATTGGCTAAGAAAAAGAATATCTCTCAATGCTATCATAGGTGCTATTTGTATAAAAACCCAAATTCATCTGTATATGATCATGCTGGATATGTACATCTGTATAAATTAGGCAAAGATGTTCTGGGAACAGGCTAGCTGTAGGGCAAGAGGGAGACAGAAAGAGAAGTCAGCCATCTTGGAAATGTTGACCCTTTTACAATGTATTTCATGTACAAAGTAGAAATCACCATGTAAATGTGCAAATACATAAAATAATTTAAATTTAATATACAAATAATAAATTTTGCAAGAAACAGTTTAAATCATTAGAACAAACTTTCTTTTTGTCTTTTTGAGACAGGGTCTCCCTGTAGCACAGCTGGCCTGGAACTCACTATGGAGACCAGGCTGGCCTCAATTTCACAGAGATTGAGATGAGGTTGGCCTTAATCTCACTGAGCATTCCCTACCTCTGCCTCCCAAGTGGGGTGTTAAAGGCAAGTAACACCATACCTGGCTGTAATAAACTTATTTCATAAATCATTCTAATTGTGCATCTTACTATTATTGGTCATGAAGTATTAAATATTGCCACCTAGGTCTTACTAGATTATTTTAAATTTTATATTTATGAGTGCTTTGCCTGCATGTATATGTGTACCACATGTGTGCAATGCTTGAGAAAGCCAGAAGAGGGAGTTGAATCCCCTGGAACTGGAATTAAGGACAGTTGTTAGCTGCCATGTGGATGCTGGGAACCAAACTCAGGTTTTCTAGAACATCAAGTGCTCTTAACCACTGAGCCATCTCTCCAGCTCCTGTATACAAAACTTAAAGCAATCACATTGGGATGTCAGTTAACTATGAAGAGTCCTGGAAGTCTTACTGTCAGATGTTTTCATTTACAAGTGGAACTCAGGAACCTGCACTTTGAGCAATTAGATTCTGCTGCATATGACCCAAGGCTCAGACTTTGAGACACTTCTTTAGCAGTTTATTTTTTCACTGTAAGATATGGACACATCATTCAGAGGTCTTGTTCAAGTCCAGTTCTCCTGGGGTAAGGTGCTGGGGTGGGGTCCAGAATTCTAAACCTCTAATGAGCTGCCGCTGCTGCTCTCAGATTCTATGAAACTTGACTTAAATGAGGATTTCAAGTGGACAGCAACTCATGAGGGAGGGAGGACCGGGCGGGGAGAGGAGGAAAGGCCACCTAGGGGCAAATGAGGGAGCTGTGCCAAGGAATAGAAACACCCAGGGGATTGACCTGACAGAACGGGCAGCACGAGAGCCTAGGGCCCAGGGCAATGTTGGACTAAGAACTCAGTGATTGGCCTACCATCATCTGCTAGTGGCTTTCAGGGGCCTGGGAGCAAAGAGCTCAGCATCCCAGTTGTAAGAATAAGGGTGGATAAACACAAGGTAGAGCCTAGAGGTAAGGTCCCAGATGCAGGTGTTCAATAAAAGGCCATGACCTAGGGCTGAGCTCTATCTGAGGTCTAGGCTTCCTGAAAGACAGAGTAACCATACTTCCAAGTAAGGAGAAAGTTGTTCTGGTTTCTTTCATGGGGCAAAAGTCTATCTGGTCCCAAATCAGAGGGAGGGTCCAGAGCCACTCGTGAACCGAAGACTGAGAAAATGGCACCACACTGTATCCACAGGCTGGGGCCAGCCTCGCTTTCCTTTGTGTAAAATGATACCTTTTCAAATTGATGTAAAAAGAAAGTTTCCATTTAACAGAACTCAGACTAGCTCATGCAACTTTTGAGGAGTCTTTAGGGGAAGGGTGAGGATTAAGATCAAGGTGAGAATATAGGACGGAGTGAGGCTGGGACAAAGTATCAGAAAGCTTCAGTGTTCTTGGACAGTATTTGACTCTCTAGGAAGCGACCTTACTGAAGAGCTCACCTATTTTTCTGGAAGTCTTCTGACCCCAAATAGCTCCCATATTTCTCTGAGCACTGATGCGGCAACACAGAGACTCTCCCAGACCTCTGTTAGACCATGGATTCTGTGACTTTTCCCAGGCAGGTATGAGGTTTCTAGTTGTCCCAGGTAGAATACAGACAAGAGAAACAATTCCACCCAAGACTAGCCTAGTGAGCTAATGAGTTGGTTGGGGTTACTAATAGCAGCATGGATGAGGAGTTACTTATAAAAGAACAGGTGCCTAGCCAGGCCTGGTGGCACACGCCTTTAATCCTAGCACTCGGGAGGCAGAGGCAGGCGGATCTTTGTGAGTTCAAGGCCAGCCTGGCCTACAGAGCAAATTCCAGGACAGCTGGGGCTACAGGGAGACCCTGTCTCAAAAAGACTAAAAATAAAAAAATAAAATAAAAGAACAGGTCACTTAAGGCAGCTGCATTACTAAAAAATGTCCCACATTCCAGCATGGGGGATAACCCATGAAAGCTGCACCCATAGAGCTTCTTGCCCAACTTGCAGGCAGCTCCACTGAAGAGTCTCCTCTTCCCACAACTCTGGATGGGTGTCTTGTGAGTCTTGTCACATTTTTTTGAGCTTTCTGATCCTTGTAAGTTTCCTTAGCTTCCTGAGTCTTTTCTTCTTCTTCTTCTTCTTCTTCTTCTTCTTCTTCTTCTTCTTCTTCTTCTTCTTCTTCTTCTTCTTCAGATTTCTGGAAGCTTCCTGAGTCTTAAAAGCCTCCATTATCCCTCCAGGAGGGAATGTTTGAAGTCACAGGAAATAGCAACACAACCCCATGCCTTCTTCTCTTACAGCCTTGACTGGAGGTCTCGAAGGGGAGAAGGACCATAGCTCACTGTCCTCGGAAGCTCTGCACGTGTTCTATGTTGGCAGCTGCATATGAGGAGAATTTTCAATCGGAGATCACTGCACAGTCTGTCAAATCGCACCTGATGGAAACATAAGCAGGGGACCAGCATTAAAAGTTGATGGCCCATCTCCTATTGCAGCTCAGTAGAATTGCATCAGTGTAGGAGCTTCTCTTGCTATGAACAGGTATACCGTGGTCCTGCTAAGGGAAGGGGAGCAGTGCCCGCCTTGCAGACACTGTGGGGGAACTGACCCCTCAGCACAGAGGTCAGTCAGTTACTTCTGTAACCTGAACTGAGAGGTACTTACAACTCAGGTCCTTGGCCTGGGACAATGGAACATTTCCCACCTTGGCCATGCTTTCAACCTGCCCAAAGACTGCTGCTGGCCTCTAGACAGGAATTTCAGGCTTCTGGCTGATGGCCTATCTTCAGCCTACACCCAATCACAATTCACTTCACAGCTGTCGATCTGATAGATCTCCTTCCAGCCCCTCAATGGTCACTCGAACAAAATTCAGGCCTGCTTCAGCCTGTATTCGTGCAAAAATAGTGGCCGGGAATTCTGTGTAATGATGGTAATGGACAATTTGATTTATTGCCTGCTACAGCTTGGTTTTATAAGCAAAATGATGTCAGCTCCCAGAACCAATCACAGACTCCCCAAGTCCCCGTCACTGCATACTGCTGCTCGCCCTAGCATCATGTGCCTGGGCCACAGTGCTTGCTCCTTCTTCAGACGGGGTCAGAGAAATCCCATGACTCTCACGTGGTGCCCTGAGGTGTGCTAGCTGAGAACTAGCCCCTAATTCAAACTGGATCTTCCCACACATCTGCAGTTAGGTACAAAAGAGGATCTATCTAGTTCCCCTTGTGGAAAAAAGATTCCAGGTTATTGTAGCTATCTTTTGCCATGTGAGTTAAAATGTCTCTTCAATTGAAACCCAAACTTCATACATACAATTCCTAAACCACACTATTTCTAATAAAAATTTTTCTTCTGATTTGAAAAACAATATGTGTAATTAGAAACCAGGCGAAGTCTTTTCTTTTTTTTTTTTTAATGCTATTTATTTATTTATTTTTATTAATTTTATTTATTTCTGTATGTGTATGAATGTACTGTCTGCATGCAAGTTTGTGCACCCGTGTTGTGCAATGCCGCGGAGGTCAGAAGAGGGTCTTGGATTCTCCTGGAATTGGAGTTTCAGACAGTTCTCGGCTGCCATGTGGGTGCTGGGGATCGAACACAGGTCCTCTGCAAGAGCAGTCGGTGCTCTTAACCGCTAGGCTATCTCTCCAGCCCTGCGAAGTCTTTTCTTAAAGCTTCTATTTTGGATGGAATAACTTTAGATTTACATAAAATGTACAGACATAATATAGCTCCTACTTCCTCTCATCCAACTTCCCCTGATGTTAACATCTTACATAACTATACATTTGTCAAAACTAAGAAATTAACACCTGTACAGCCTTATTAGCTAAACCACAAAAATCTGATCAGAGTTTGCCAGTGTTTCTACTAATGTTCTTTCCCATGGTCTGGGATCCTATCCAAGGTGCACATGGATGGACTTAGTGCTTAGCTTCCGGCTCCTTCTTCCCCAGGTATAATGTGCACTAAGTACTAAGAAAATAGTGTGCTTGTATTTTTTTTGGAGGGGGGGGGATAATAGTGCATTTGTATTATTTGGTGTTTCTTGAGCTGTAGAATAAAGCACTGTATCAGTAGTGGGGGAAGGAAGGGAGCTTATTTGAAGTCATCTTTGGCCAGGATCCTAGGGAGTGTTGCCTGCAGAGGATCAGGTGTAAGACCATGGGGAGAGGATGGCCAAGATACAGCAGTGGTTTCTTGTCAGCAGAGGTGCAGGTTCCAGGGTCCTGAGTGCTTGGTCTGAAGAGGCCATTTGCTTTCTCTGTTTTTAGGGGCAAAGAGCATAAATGAGGTTAAGGTGAAGCCGAGCATTGTGCTATAGACAGATAGAGACCCAAGAGAAAATGCCGATAGCCGACTTTCCCTCTTTCCTTTGCTCCTTCCTTCTTTTCCTCCCTCCGTCCCTCTGTCCCTTAAAAATTTATTTTTTATGTATACGAATATTTTTCCTACATGTATGTAAGTGTACCTGTGTCGTGCAGTGCCTCCAGAGGCCAGAGGAGGATGCTGGATACCCCAGAACTGGAGTTACAGAAAATTGCTAGCTGCTATGTGGGTGCAGGGAATGGAACCAAGGTCCTCTACAAGAGGATCTTAACCGCTGAACCATTTCTCCAACCCCATCCCTTCTCTTTTTTAAATCACTTAACAAATGTTTCTGGTTAGGTCTTGGCCTATAAGATGCACCAGTGAATAGACTGGGCACTGTCCCAGCTCTCATAGAGCCTGACACCTAACAAGGAAGAAAGTCTCTTTGGAATGGCCCCACCAATAACCACACAATTATAGCTCTGCTAAGTGCTAAGAGGTGAGGGGTTAGGCTCCCTGAGACTGAATCTGGGCTGTAAGAAGTTTTCCCTATGGAAGGGATATTTAAGCAGAGTGTGAATCACAGATGGATGCCAAAAGGGTAATCCTGGCAGAGGACCCAACCTGGGCAATGTTTGCAGTAGAAAGCACTCTGGCATGCACTCTCATCCAAGGAAGAGGGCTCTAGTTGAAGAGATAAAGGAAACTCTCAGGTCACAGTGTAGTTAAGGGAGATTTGCCTAAAAGACGAGAAACTCAGGCAGTAATGCTTATGATAAAACCCCAAAGGCCCACCAGGGCCTCACGTTTCCATGATCCTATCAAGCATCCTACGCGTTCCCCTCCCCTAGTCAATAGATGGTCCATCATGGAGCCACCTGGATGGAGTGGGTAGGCTCTGCCTTCCTAACACCGGCCAAGCTCCAGGCATGGTCAGTTCCATCTCCCTCCCGTGCCAGATGGGCCCTCCAAGCTGTCGATTAGCCTTCTGCCTAGCTTCAACCATAGCTTTGTGTATTGCACCCCATAGAACTGGAAGCTGAGGGTCAGTTGATCAGCTACCAAAGGCAGAGCATAAAATTTGTGGAAGGCTATAACTGTGTTGAATGACAGGCTGGAGAGCCAATCTTGGAGCTGCAATCGAGGCAATGCTGTTGTGATGTATGTGAACTTTATCTGTCTTTACCTGCCGCATCCTGCATGGTCTCATCAGGGTCTGGAAGGTTGCCAGGGCAGAGGTAGGAGGATCTGCTCAGTTCATCTCTCCTGATTCTCACGGCCACCCAAAAAGAGAGCCCAAGAGTGACTGGAACAAAATATAATGGGAAGTTGGACGCAAGGCAATTGTGACACATATCTACTACTGTCATTTCATTTCTTCAGTCTTCATGACTGCCTCCTATGATCCAAACCCATGCAGTCTAGATGTGAGTAATACACAGAGCTTTCATTCTCTCCAGAAGTGAGTATGTCTTCCTTAATCATTGTCCATCTTACTTTAAAAAAAATATTTTATTTGTTGCTCTTGTTTTATTTTATATGTATGGGTTTATTTATATGTATGCAGGCATGGATATAAGTGTACCTATGTTGTCCAATGCCCGAAGAGGTCAGAAGAACAAGTCGGATCCCCTGGAACTGGAGTTACAGACAGTTGTTAGCTGCCAATGTGTTTGCTGGGAATTGAACCTGGGTCCTCAGCAAGAGCAGACAGTGCTCTTAACAGCTGAGCCCACATCTTACTTTTTGAGACAGGATCTCTTATTGAACCTAGAGCTCACCAGTTCAGCTAGACTGGCTGTCCAGTGAGTGGGCTCCAGGGATCCTCCTGTCCCACCTCCCTAGCATTAGGACAAGCACATGCTGCCTTGCCTGGCTTTATATGTGGACGCTGGGGATCAGGACTCAAGTCCTGTCATGTTGGGAAGAGGGAACCTCATCTGGGGAATTTTAGTTTGGCCTATGGGCATGTCTGTGAGGCATTTTCTTGATTGTTGAGTGATGTGAGACAGCGTATCTCTCTGTGAGTGGTACCACCACTGGACAGGTCCTAGGTTGTATAAGAAAGCAGGCTGAGCATAGATCAGGGGAGTAAGCCAGCGAGCAGTGTTCCTACCAGGCTCATGCTTTGGCTCCTTATCTTCAGGTTCTTCCCTTGAGTTCCTGGCTGACTTCCCTCATAGTTGGGACTGTCCCTTAGAAGTGTGGTGGTGCATGCCTTTAATCCCAGCACTCGGGAGGCAGAGGCAGGCAGATCTCTGTGAGTTCAAGGCCAGCCTGGTCTACAGAGTGAGCTCCACACCATCTTGGACTAAAGGGCGACCCTGTCTCAAAAATACCAAAAAAAGAGGCTGGAGAGATGGCCTAGTGGTTAAGAGCGCCAGCCCCTCTTACAGAGGACCCGGGTTCGATCCCCAACCCCCACATGGCGGCTGAAAACCACCTGAAACTCCAATTCCAGGAGAACTCCAGTTCCAGGGGAATCTGACACCCTTTTCTGACCTCTGAGGCATTGCACGACATGGGTGCACAAACCTGCATGCAGACAGTACATTCATACATACAGAAATAAATAAAATTAAAAAAATATATTTAAAAAAATACCAAAAAAATGTATAAGACGCAATAAACTTTTTCTTCCCAAGTTGTTTTTGGTCAGAATGTTTTTATCACGGTGATAGAAAGCAAATTAGGACAGGTCTTCATGCTTTCATGGCAACCACCTTACCTACTTGTGATCGTCCCAACCATAGGAATGGGTTTTGATGACCCCCACCATGCTCCTGGAGGGAAGAACAAGAGAAACACATCAGTACTCTGAACATTGGAAGGATCTTAGAGTGTTTCTTCCTGGCCAAATGCATAAAGGAAGGGATGGTAAGTCAGCCCAAGGAGGGTGGGGGTGGTGAGTAATGCTCCATAAGCAGAGGTAGCATGGGAGTTGCATCTTGAAGTTTGGCAAGGAGGCAGCTTGAGGGCAAGTTTAGGCAAGACAAGAGAACATTCTGGGCAGAGAGAACAAGCAGACATAAATGCACAGCGGTGTGAAGTAGCACAACGTTTAAGGAATTGTAAGTTATTTGTTACAGCTGGAATCCCCAGCTGGCAGGAAAATAGAAGGCTGGCCAGACAGTGAGGGGTAGATCAGACCTGAAACTTCTATGCTCGAGACCCATGCTGTCTAATATGGTAGTCATGAATCACAGGTGGCTATTGAAGTTAAATGAATTAAAATACAGTTTTAAAAAGTCCTACTCTTCACGCTACCCCTGTTTTGTTTTGTTTTGTTTTGGTCTTTTCAAGACAGGGTCTCCCTGTAGCCCCAGCTGTCCTGGAACTCACTGTGTAGACCAGGCTGGCCTTGAACTCACAAAGATCCGCCTGCCTCTGCCTCCCAAGTGCTAGGATTAAAGGCATGCGCCACCACGCCAGGCTACACTACCCCTGTTTTAAGGGCTGAGTAACCACATGTGGGTAGAAGTCACCAAACTGGACAGATACTATGGAGACATAGAAGCTATGTACATAAGAAGTCCTATTGGTCAGTGTCTGTCTAGACTGTGAGAGAGAGTGGAAGAATGTTAGACAAAGGAATGCTGTGTCCGTATTTGCATTTCAGAGTCCTTCCTTTAGTCACTGGAGAGTGGCTATGAAGGAGGACTAAGGGAAGCTGGAGATCAGCTAGAAGACTATAGACAGGCCTGGAGAGATGGCTCAGCAGTTAAGAGGCTTGACTGCCCTCACAAAGGACCCAGGTGTGGTTCACCCACATGGTGGTCAACAACCATCCATAACTCCAGTTCTAGAGAATACAACACCCTCTTCTGGACTCCACAGGCACTAAGTGCATGGGTGCATTTATATACATGCAGGCAAAATACTTACACACAATCAATCAATCAATCAATCAATCAATAGACATTAACAAAGGGCTGGGTAGATGGCTCTGTGAGAACAGTGCTTGCTGCACAAGTACAATGACCTGAGTTTGAATCCCCAGAACCTATGTAAAAAGCTGGGCGTGGTGCTAGGTACCTGTAATCTCAGCACTGGGGAGATGAAGGATCTGGGGATCCCTGGGGATTTTTCCTTCCAGTCATTCCAGCTGAATCAATGAGTTCCCATCTTGAGAAACAAGAAGGATGGAGGTAGAGGGAGACAGTGGACAAGGACTTCTGGGCTCCACACCTATACCATCACCCCTTACACACACAGAAGAAGACAATTGTAAGAGTCTAGCCAGTCAGCTGCTGTTACAACAGAGTGATTGTCTCCTTTTGCCTGGAACATGTTCATATGCAAAGCCAGGCTTCACCTCGGCTCTGATGTCCCACTCTAGCCTAGACGATAGACACTCCCAAAGGCTCATGAATCTACGTACCCAGCCCAGTGGCAATGGCTCTCAGATCATTTCCAGTAGGACCTGAGATGGCAATGAAAATCTAATGTTTAAGAAACATGGCTTCTCCAGTCTTCTAGAAAATACACAGACCAGAGACCTGCCTTGCTCAAACCACACAGGTGGAGAATGTGGTATGTTGTCTGGGAGGGAGGTCAGATGTTACCAAAAGTTGGAAGACCAAGAAAGCCTGAAGATCATTTGAACCCTGGTAAGTTCCTCTGATCAACATTCTTTTCCCAGCTGCTGCAGTAAGAGGAGTGGGACTGAGAATGTTACACTATCTTGTTAGGAGAACAATTGAGGACAACGTGCCCAGTGTGCCACTAACTCAGAGGGAGCACCTGACAGATTTCACTCTAGGCCCTGTGTTCTAAGGGAGTGGAGTCCCGACAGGAACTGCAGCAGAGTGTGAAAACATCACCCTCATGTTATTGGCTGAGTCAGATGAGATTAAGAGTCAGGACATGCAGTTCAAGGCCCAGTTTGGGCAGTCAGCTGCAAACAGGCCTCCTTGCAACACTTATTCCAAGAACTCAGAACTCTCACTGCAAGCCAGGCCCTGGTCTGAAGCCTGCTGGAAGAATTCACTTAACCTTCACAGCAACTCAGGAAGCTGGTGTTATTGCTATCTGCACTGAGAGGAAACTGAGGCATGGAAATGAAGTTATTTTCTCATGGTTTTATGGCTACTGGTAGTCAAACCCAGACCATCTCCAAGGTCTCCACACTGTGTGTTCCTCTGCAAGGAAACAAGTGTGCCTTCGAGGTTGTGCTAGTCCAACCACCACAAACAAGGTGTGTTTTCATTATCCTTACAAATAAGGATAAAAAGGCCTTGCCACTCACATGAGTGGATGCAGCCACAGTGAGTCTCCTTTCCTGGTGGCTTCTATGTCCTTTGTGGCCACATTGCAAACAGGAGAAACATCTCTTTGAGGGGCAGTTTTGGTGCCTGGCATCAGTGTGTAGCATGCTGTCACAGAGCTGGCAATGCATGCCTGCAGGCTTTCCCAGCACAGAGCCAAGCTTGTCTGCAGCAGTGTCCCCACATAGTTCCCTCTGTGGGGAGTTGGGTCTGGCCCTGGGTCCTCTCCACCAGTTCCAGCAGTCAGCATATGTCTGTCCAAGGGCATCTTCGACTGATAAGCATACATCCCAAGTGGGCAATTGCTACAGGACTGAGTCCATTCCAAAGGTACTGACAACTGAACTTTGGCCTTGCAATCAAGATAATGGCTCAAGAACTCTGCATCTATAGATATTATTTGCATTCTTACACTAGAAGATTCTAACAGTGTGTACAAGGCATCGTATGCAATGGGGATGCAGAAGTACCTTGCTAGCTTCTGGTCTAGCTTGATCTAAGATCTAAGACTGCTGTCAGAATTTGTTTTCTCTTTGCCTCTCAGCTCTGCCATCTATCCATTAGTGGCTAATATTTTTGTATATATATGTTCATGTGTGTGCTCATGTGTGTATGACATGTGCATGTGTGTGTGTGTGTGTGTGTGTGTGTGTGTGTGTGTGTGTGTGAAGGCCAGAGATTGACTTAGGGTATCTCCTCAGTCACTCTTCGCTTTTTTTTTTAACACAAATTTCACTTTATGTAAAACATATAACAGAGGTAATTACAAAGTCACACTACATATAACAAATATACCTTTTGTTTTGAGAGTCTCTCACTGAACCTGAAGCTCACCAATTTGGCTAGACTAGTTGGTCATCAAGTGCCAGGATCCTCTTGTCTTTGCCTCCCCAGTGCTGGGACTACAGATGCATGTCACCATGGCTGGCTGTTGACATGGGATCTGAACTCATGCCCTCATGCTTGGGTGGCAAGCACTCCACCAACATCTAGCTCTGCAGTCTCCTAGCCTTTCCATTTTCCATTTCTGAATATCTCGGTGGTGAATCGGTTGGGGTGTGGGGTTGCTCAGAGACTTTGCTGTGTTCCAAGCCTGTAGAGGCTGTCTTGGTGGTCTTTTTGTCTCCATGGCAAAGTCTGCCATCGCTCATCCATTCACTGTCCTGATTATCCAGCTGTAGCCCCATCTTCTAGATGGTAGCAGTAGCCTCTATCCCATCTAGGCTCCAGTTCTGCCATTATCCAGCCACCACAGAAAGGACTCTTTCCCTGCTTGGAGCTGTTTAACAGAGAACCCTTCTAGATGGCCTGTTGGCCTCCCTGGGCCTTTTCCCCACCAGGACACCATTCCCTGAGATTGCCAGGCGTGGTGGCACACACTTTTAATCCTAGCACTCAGGAGGCAGAGGCAGGTGGATCTCTGTGAATTCGGGGCCAGCCTGGTCTACAGAGTGAGTTCCAGGCCAGCTGGGGCTACAGGGAGACCCTATCTCAAAGAGATGAGAGAGAGAGAGAGAGAGAGAGAGAGAGAGAGAGAGAGAGAGAGAGAGAGAGAGAGAAATAAGTAACTGCTCTGAGTCAGGAATTAGGGTTTCCACTGTTTCTAAAACTGCTCTGGACTTCCGGCTCGCTGCACAGTGCAAGTCAGCTTTCTTCCCCAGCAGAGCTGTGCCTCCCTTGGAGGCAGAGCTGCTGTCCCTTTGGGTGGCCCCAGCAGTGTTGGAGCCTTGTGGGGATTTCTCCTCGGGTCACCATCCTACTCTGCAAATTGTCCTTCCTCATCACAGAATCGGAAAGCTTTATGGGTGCTAATACTGGATGCTTAAAGTAATCTTAATGTCTTCTCCTTTAGTAACAAATAATCAGATTCCTCTTTTTCCCTCCACTGTATCCTGATTTGGGATTAGGTTACTTTTAGCATACAGACAAACTCCAATAGAAAATTCTATCTGCCTAGAGACAGAGATGAATTCACCCATGTACATTTTATTCTGGGTCCAATACAACTTTTGAATTTCTGGATAGATTTTCCAAAATGAAACCCAGATATCCATCCAAGACAGGGCCACCATGTCACTTTGGAGGTGGAACTTTTGTTTTTTAAGGTTTAAGATATTTTAATCAACTTGATGAAAACACATTGTAATTGATGAAAGAGAAGAAAAACTCCCAGTGAAAATCCACAGCGCCCCACATTCCACCCCTGTGTTGGTCTCTTTTCCTGTTGTTGTGATAAAATAGCCTGACAAAAGCAGCTTAAGAGAAGAATCTATTTTGGCTCACAGTTCAAGTGTGCAGTCCATCGTGGTGGGGAAGGCAAGGTGGCAGAAGTTTGAGGCAGTGGCCACAGGAAGCTGGGAATGATGAATGAATGCTGGTTCTCAGCTCACCTTCTCCTATTTCACAATCCAGAATCCCAGTCCAGGAACCTCAATTAACCTCATCAAGATAACCCCACAGGCAAGCTCAGAAGCTAAGGTAACCAAAGGATGCCTTACCCTATGCATGTCTTCTGGGTAATTCTAGATCCCATCAAGTTAACAGCCAACACCATCCATACCCTCCTCAGGTTCTCTCTCTGACCAACATGTGCTTATTTACCCTATTTCTAGGACTCTGTTAGAAGCTTTTACCATGAGTCAAACTTTCTCTGTGTCTTAGATCAGGTTCCCCAGAAGGAAAGCCCAAGCTAGGATTCAGGCCGACGAGGGACTGAGTCTGTGACAGGGGAGGAAGCAAGATTGAGAAGGCTGGGACTCTCCTTGAATATGCCAGCCTGTCTCCATGGAAACCCTGGGAACAAACTGAATCAGAGTCACCCCTCATGGAGGGAAAGGAAGTTCAGCAAGCCTGTTGTTAGGCTGCCCTTGGTGGAAGGGAACTCAGTTCCCTAGAAGTGCTTCCATGTGAGCTATTTGCAGCCTAGTCTACAAGCAGAAGGGACGTGGTCCTCTGGTCTGGTAATGGGGACCAGGGTAGGATATTAACAGTATGAATCTCTTCTCTGGGGATATGGTTGGGCTATATTCCAAGAAGCAGGATTATTAGATTAAATGGTACAACAGGCATGCAACTCTTAGAGCATATTTCAAGAGGAAACATGGGCAGGACATTTTGACACAAACCGAGGGATTAAGAGTTGATTATTCATGAATATGGCAGTCAGCTACAGCAGACCCCTTGGCTGAAGGAATGAAATAAACTATGGGGAGCTTGGGAGGAAGGAAATGGTACATCCTGGGCATGGCAAGCTAGGGCTCTTTGCAAGGACCATGGAAAACAGAGGGAAGGATCACAAGGAAAAGCAAGGAGTGGAGAAGCTGGTTTGGAGCTTCAGAGAAGGCTTTGGAGACTTGGTGGGTGACTAGGTGCATGACCCCAAATGGGAGGAGATGGAAGAGTCTGGGGATAATGTTTCCATGCTTACCAAGCAATGTTTTAGTATTATCCTTCTCTCTTATGTTCCATTTATCAAATACTTTTGATTTTTTTTATTATTTTTATGTCTATGAGTGTACCATCTACATGTAGGTTGGTGCACCCGTGTCATGCAATGCCGCGGAGGTCAGAAGAGAGTGTCGGATTCCCCTGGAACTGGAGTTAAAGACGGTTCTCAGTTGCCATGTGGGTACTGGGGATCGAACCCAGGTCCTCTGCAAGAGCAGTCAATGCTCTTAACCACTGAGCCATCTCTCCAGCCCACTTTTGATTTTTTTAAATATAGAATTTCAAACAAGTAGACAAGTACAATACAGGAAGGCTCCCTTTCTACCCCTCACCCTGTGTCCATCTGCCAATGTTAATAGTGTGGTAAAGAGAACTGCTCTCCTGTTTTGCTTGGGAGGGAGTTGGTGCATTCCACTGCCTGCAACTTACAGGTGTTTTCCATTCTCAGACCCCAGAGGGCAAACAATAATAGAGAAAAAGGCTCACATCCCTGGCAGTGTTCCTACTAGGCAACAGGGTCCCGGGAGGCTCTGGCAGGAGGCTCTGCCCTCAGGGCTCTGCCACGGGACCTGGCACTTTGGGCTGTTGTTTACCTTCAACAACTCATGTGTTTCCCTCTGTGAAGCTAAGAGGCAGGCTTGCTAACATTTCTCCACCACCTCCTGCCCAGCCAAGGTCATTCCAGACGCTCCCTCTCCAGTTTCCATTTCTCAAAATGCAAATATAAGAGACAGAGCTCTGTTTTCATTCAAACTGAAAAGAATTCTCCAAGTTGTTTCACCTGAGAGGGCCAGAAAGGAAACTCCTATTTATTGCAAATCCAAATAACAGAAGGCTCAGGGAACCAGACGCTGTTCCCACATCATGTCCTGGTGGAAGAGGCAGATACCATAGAGAGAATCTGGACTAGGAGTTAGTTCTCAGGGCCATCCCTTGCAGGGAAACCTGCAGCCTTTCTGCTAGACCTGTGCACACCAGCACTGAGAGGGCCATGTAAGGTTTTAGTCTATTTTCTGTTTCTTTTTTTTAATTATTTCTGTATGTGTATGAATGTACTGTCTGCATGCAAGTTTGTGCACCCGTGTCGTGCAATGCCACGGAGGTCAGAAGAGGGTGTCAGATTCCCCTGGAACTGGAGTTCTCCTGGAATTGGAGTTTCAGATGTTTCTCGGCCACCATGTGGGTGCTGGGGATCGAACCTGCGTCCTCTGTAAGAGCAGTCGGTACTCTTAACCGCTAGGCCATCTCTCCAGCCCTATTTTCTGTTTCTTTAACCAAGTGCTAAGGTTTTTAAAGACTGGAGATGGGGGCCTGAAGAGATGCCTCAGAGGTTAAGATCACTGACTACTCTTGCAGAGGACCTGGGATTGATTCCCAGTACCCACATAGTGACTAGCAACCATCTGTAACTCCAGTTCCAGAGGGATCCAATGCTCTCTTCTGGCCTGTGTAGGCACTGTACACTTTTGGTGGACTGACATACATGCAGGCAAAACACTACATACATAAAACTAAAAATATTAAGTCTTACTTGAATTATTGCAAATTTCATGCAATATACTCTGATCATATTTAGATCCACTCCATATGTGCATCTCGCCTCTCTAAACCCCCACCAAATGTCCATACTCTAATATATATTAGAGTATGAAATACATATTATTAGAGCATGGTAATACATGCATATATATGTCTACAGAGTCAGGTTTGTGTCCCCAAATGCCCTTCAGTGTGGGTTCATCCACTGGAGCCTCGTTAGCCTACTAAAAGACTCACCTGTAAAAAAGACCAAATCTCTGGCTCGGTGGTTAAGAGTGCTGCCAATTGCTCTTGCAGAGGACCCAGGTTCGATTCCCAGCAACCACATGGCAGCTAATGACCATCTTAACTCCAGTTCCAGGGGAATCTGACACCCTCTTCTGACCTCTGTGGCATTGCACAGCATGGATGCACCAACCTACATGCAGACAGTACACTCATACACATAAAAAATAATAAATTTTAAAAAATTGGAGCTGGAGAGATGGCCTAGTGGTTAAGAGTACCGACTGCTCTTACAGAGGACCAGGGTTCGATCCCCAGCACCCACATGGTGGCTGAGAACCGTCTGTAACTCCAATTCCAGGAGAACTCCAGTTCCAGGGGAATCCGACACCCTCTTATGACCTCCTTGGCATTGCACGACACGGGTGCACAAACCTACATGCAGACAGTACATAAATAAATAAATAAAATATAAAAAAAAATTTTTTAAAAAGACCAAATCTCCCCTTCCCAGCAGTCATAAGTTGCCAGTAGTTCCTTGGGTAGGGTTGGTGTTTCTACCAGCTTCCCCATGTCTATACTGGGATTTTATCTGGTTCGAGCTTATGTGGGACTTGTGCATACTGTCACTGTTGCTATGAGTTCATACGAGTAACTGACCAGCTGTCTGGAAGACTCTGCATCCTTGTGGTCATCTACCTCCTCTGGCTCTTAAAATTTTTCTGTCCCTTTTCTCAATGACCCCTGGGCCTTGGCAGGTAGATGTTTGATATAGGTGTCCAATTCAGGGATAAGCAGTAGGCAACCTCTTATTCTCTGCATGTTTGCCAGTTGTGGTTCTCTGTGTCAATCACCATGTGCTGCATAAAGAAGCTTCTCCACAGAGAGTTGAGAGATGCATTAATCTATGGATATAACAATGAGTCATTAGAAGTTAGTTTAATACTAAATCTATTTAGCAGAATAATTGTATTAGGCTCCCTCCCATGGCCTGTGGATGGTCTAGTCTAAGGTTCTTATGCCTGATATCAATATCTGATACGGACTCCATACTTGCAGAGGACCTGGGTTCGATCCCCAGCAGCCACATGGCGGCTAACAGCCATCTTTAACTCCATTTCCAGGGGAATCTGACAACCTCTTCTGACCTCCGCGTCATTGCATGACACAGGTGCACAAACCTGCATGCAGACAGTACATTCATACGCATACAAAATAAATTTTAAAAATTAAAAAAAAAAAAGAATGGAGACCAGCACAGTGGCCTGTGCCTGTAGTTCCAGCACCTCAGGAGACCACAGGGAGGACCATCTGACCCCAGGAGTTCAAGGGTACATTGTAACAAGCTTACTTAGAGAATAAAGCTTTGGGCTTATGGTTCTGGAGGTGGGAAGTCCAGTAGCACAGCACCAGCACTCCTCAGTGTTGGAGTCACTTTTCTTGCTGTGACCAAATACCTGGCAAGAAACAACTTAAGGGAAGAAGGGTTTATTTTGGTTCATGGCTTGAGGGTACAGTCCACCATGACAGAGACGGTGTGGCATAGGTTTGTAGGGCTTCCTGCTCACATTTCAGCAGATCAGGACCCAGAGAAGGGAAAATGCCGATGCTCAGGTTCCTTTCTCTTTTCATTCAGCCCAGGTGCCCATCCCATGGGATGGCGCCACCCACATTCAGGGGAGCTCTCCCCTCTCGGTTAACACCCTTGAAGACACACCCAAAGATATGCGTATATGTTACCTTTCTGTTGCTATGATAAAGTACCATGACCAAGGCAATAAACAGAAGGAAGAGTTTATTGGGCTTACAGTTCTAGAGGGAGAGGAGACCATTTCATGGCAGGGAGGCACGACAGGAGGCAGCTGGAACAGAAAGCTGAGCTCTCACATCTTCAAGCAGGCACAGGGTGCAGAGAGAGAAACTAGAAATGGGACATGGCTGTGAACTCTCAAAGCCTGCCCCCAATGACGTGCTTCCTCCGGCATGGGCACACTTCCTAAAGAGTCCATGACTGTCTCCAAACAAGGCCACCAGATGAGGACCTAGTGTTCAAATACTTGAGCCTATGGGGGACATTTTCATTCAAACCATCACAGTAGGACTCACTGATGCCCTAGGTGTTTATTTATTCAATCAGGCTGATGATGGGCATTCATCATCACATCCAGCATCTGAGGAAGGCATGTTGCTGTATCATCACACAAGAGGGTATCATATGATGAGGTAAAACCATGTATCAGCCCAGATTCTTCTTCTTACAAGCTATGGTTTCATGGGGCACCCTACTCAACCTCACTGAATCCTTATTACCTCCAGAAAGCCCAGCCACCAAACACCGGCAATGTATATTTGACAAATCAGTTTCTAACACATGAACTTTGTGGAGGGCCACATTCAAATTTTAGCAGCCAGGCTCTGGCTTAGTGGAGCTATCAGACCTCTTTTTCATGCAGGCAAAATCTGGTAATAGACACATGCATCTATTATAGTCATTGCATATTTACATGGTTGGCACAGTGCTTAGTTCTCAGCAGGATCTCAAATAAACCAGATAGTTCTGCTGTTTGTTTTTTAGTCACACTTGTCATGTGTTCAAATCATAGCACACATAGTGGTTACATACAGCAGCATCATAGGTGCAATGAGCTTGCAGTTCAAGGGGGTGGGGAAGTCAAGGGCAGGTGATAGAGATTCTACACAAGGAATCTCTGTGGAGGGCTTCTTGGAGGAAGGAGAGACATTTATACAAAGTTCTAAAGAAGAATGGTAATTCAGCAGGTGACTATGGGGACAGGGTGTGATGCACAGACTTAAAGTGTCCAAACATGTACTATAACAGAATCTCACACACAGTTCTGAGTAGAAATGCCAGTTGCTACTGAAGACAGTTCTGTTTCTTAAAGGTTTTTTGTTTGTTTGTTTTTGTTTTTGGACATTGTGAGACAGTGTGTCCCTGTAGCCCCAGCTGGCCTGGAACTCACTCTATTGCTTTATAGACCAGGCTGGCCTCAATCTCATAGGGATCTACTTGCCTCTGCCTCCCAAGTGCTGGGATGACAGGCAAACTAAACCAGGCATGGTGGCCCATGTATTTAACCCCAGCACTTGGGAGGCAGAAGCAGGAGGATCTCTGTGATATCGAGGCCAGCCTGGTCTACATGGCAAGTTCCAGACCAGCTGTAACTACAGGGAGATGCTGTCTAAAAAAAGGGAAAACTGGAGTGACTAGGGACTCAGAGTCAGTAGGCAAAAAAACAAAACCCAGACATTTCATTATGAAGCCCAGCTGAATAGTTCTCCATGGACAGCAGGGGAACTGCCTTGTCTCTTGAGCTGGGTGGTGACACAGGTACTTATTGTCCAATAATTCATTTTACAGGCACATTCTATGAATTTTTATATTTTATAATTTATAGTGGCCCAATACAACCTCTTCCTCCTACTCTCTGGCAGAGGTGAAATGGCATGTGTGTCCCTTGCAAGGGTTTCTGTTTACTTCACTTGGCTTCCTTGTGACCTGAGCTCTCAGATGGCTTCAGTGAACTTATGATTCTGCCTGCATGAAATACAGGTCTGATGGGCTTCACTGAGCCAGAGCTCATTTTTGCCATGATTTAAACATATCTCTTCAAAGTTCATGTGTTGGAAACTGAATTCTCAAATACATATATTATTAGTATTAGAGGATGGACTTTCAGGAGGTAATGAGGATTCAATGAGGTTGAATAAGATGCCTCATGATAGAACCATGGCTTTAGAAGAAGGAGTGCAGGGCAGGGAGGGGGGTAGGACAGGGAGGGGGAGGGGAAGGAAGAAGAGGAAGAAAATTGCAGAAGAGGAGGAAATATTTGGGGTGGGAGTGACTTCTACTTGTGTTTCTATATCCTTAGTGTGATTTTCATTTTATATCTTATAATAAAGAGGTTTTGGAGTACACCTTTAATCCTAGCACTTTTGGGAGGCAGAGGCAGGCAGATCTCTGTGAGTTCAAGGCCAGCCTGGTCTACAGAGAGAGTTCCAGGCCAGCTGGGGCTACAGGGAGATTCTGTCTCAAAAAAGACCAAAAAAAAAAAAGGTTTTAAGGAGAAAAAGACAGAAGCATTAGCCAGGAAGTAGAAGGGTAAATCAGAAAGTACCAGAAGGATCATCATGGAAGTGAGGCTGAGGGTGGGCTAGAAAGAGATGAATGGCAGGCTGGAGAATGTGGTTGAGGTTTAGAGGTGACATGGCTCAACTGTAAGTTCGGCAGCAGATGAGAGAGGAACAGGCGGGTATCCGCTCATGGCCATGGCAAAGTCCAGCTGAGCAAACACAAAGGCCTGACCAGTGGAAGACAGGAGAAAGGGGAGGGAAAGGATGGATGTAGTGGCGACGTCTGACTGATACAGTGGAGAAGAGCCTTGATAGTAATAGTCTAAGAGTCTTGCACTTGCTATGTAGCAAAAGAGCATCTTGAACTTCTGATCATTCCGCCTCCACTTTCCAAGTTCTGGAATAAATTCACTCAGCTGAAGTTATCCTTTACTTTTTTTTTTATTAATTTTTTTTATTAATTTTTTTTATTTATTTCTGTATGTGTATGAATGTACTGTCTGCATGCAAGTTTGTGCACCCGTGTCGTGCAATGCCGCGGAGGTCAGAAGACGGTCTCGGATTCCCCTGGAACTGGAGTTCTCCTGGAATTGGAGTTTCAGACGGTTCTCGGCCACCATGTGGGTGCTGGGGATCGAACCCGGGTCCTCTGTAAGAGGGGTCGGCGCTCTTAACCACTAGGCCATCCCTCCAGCCCTATCCTTTACTTTTTAAATTCACCTATGGGATTGGTGAATTTCATTCAGGGTGAATAGCCCTGTGCTATCATAACAAACAGAGTTGCTGATTCTATGACTTTTAATGATATAGAACCCAAATCCTAAGCTTTACTTATATTTTATGTTTTTATTTACATGTGCGTGAAAGAGAGAGAGACACACACACACAGAGACAGACAGAAAGACAGAGAGGATATGTATATGTGTATGTGTGAATATAGGTGTGCATGGTCCATGGTATACCCGTGGAGATCAAAGAACAATTTTCAGGAGTCAGTTCTCTCCTTCCACAGTGGGTTCCTGGGATGGAACTCATGAGGGGTGGGAGGGTTTTGAGGCAAGCACCTTTACCAGCTGAACCATCTTGCTGGCTCTTAACTCAACTTGTTACATTTGATTTCCTTGAATATTTAATGTCTTAGGACTTGCCTAAGAAACCCATCTGAAAAGACTCAGCAGATAAGAGCACTGGTTGCTCTTGTAGAGGATCTAGGTTCAGTTTCTAGCACCCACAGGGCAGCTAACAACCGTATGTAACTCCAGTTCCAGGGGAATCTAACATCTTCTAGTTTCCACAGAGATTATAAGCATGTTGTGCACTTACATGTATGGAGGCAAAACATACATACACATAAAATAAAAATAATATTTTTTTGTCTTTTCGAGACAGGTCCTCCCTGTAGCCCCCGCTGTCCTGGAACTCACTCCGTAGATTAGGCTGGACTTGAACTCACAAAGATCCACCTGCCTCTGCCTCCGGAGTGCTAGGATTACAGGCGTGCGCCACCACACCCGGCTAATAAAAATAATTTTTAACACAGCCAAAACATGGCAAATTACAAAAACTACATTAAATTAAATTCTTCAAAAATATTTTTAAATATTCCCTTGTTAGCAAGGGAATTCTTTACTCTCTGATTTTCTGGATTTAGTTTGTAAAACACTCTTGTCAGGCTGGTGGCAGAGAACTGAAAAACATGGTGTGTGCTTGGGTCTGCTAGTCGGGTTTGAATGCTTGGAGTCAAGTGATGTCCTGGTTTGTCTCTCTGGACCCCATGCAGACACTAGGGAATGGAACAGGGCCCTAGAAGCTCAGCTTCCCTAATCTCCCTGTTCAGAAAATAAAGGACACATTTTCTGAAGTGTGCCTGTGACATTTCAAGAGAAAAAGCAGGGAGGGATTTGTAGCTCTGATGTTGCGTATCAGAACTGGCTGTACTTTAAAACATTTTTACCATGTACTTTGAATTTCTTTCACTAGTCCCAATAGTTTTATTTATTTATTTATTTATTTATTTATTTATTTATTTATTATTTTTGTCTTTTCGAGACAGGGTCTCCCTGTAGCCCCAGCTATCCTGGAACTCACTCTGTAGACCAGGCTGGCCTTGAACTCACAAAGATCCACCTGCCTCTGCCTCCCGAGTGCTAGGATTAAAGGCGTGTGCCACCACGTCCAGCCCCAATAGTTATTTTTAAGACTTTTTAAATCATTAAGATAGATACAGTGATGAGCACAGAGTGTGTTTGTCTAGAACTTGCCCAGCAAGAGAGTGAGTACCATCCCCTTGCAGCCTTCAGCAAGGGCTTGCACTGCCAAAGGAATGGGAGGGCTTTGTCGGAGAAGCAGAAAGGCTCAGGCGTGTCCTAACTGGACGTGTTGGCTTGGGGAAGCTGAAGTGGGCTAACTAGAAAAGAGGGATTCAGAGTGATTGGTCAGGGGGCCGTAGAAACAACTTAAGGACTGATGAGGGTGCGCCATCACAGCAGGGATACAACTTAAGGGAGGATGCCATCACAGCATCATAGCAGGGAAGGCAAGGCAGCAGCAAGAGGCAGCCGGTCCTTCACAGTCAGGAAACAATGGAAAAGAACTGGGGCAGGTCTGTAAACTCAAGCCCACCCATCCTTACCCACCTCTTCTTTCCAGACTCCACCTCCTAAAGGCTTCACAACAGTCTGCAAACAGTGCCACCCTCTGGCACCTAAGTGTTCAAACACATGAGCTGTGCGGGACATGCCAGTCCGACCACACCAGGGAGCTTGTTTAGCTTTCTCTTGTCCCAAGTTGGAGAGGTTAGGTCAAAAAATAGGGAAACTGGCAGTTAAGACCAAATCAGGATCATTCTGAGTCATTTGCTTGAGACTGTGATTCAGCTTCCTGGGCTGCTTGGACGGCCTGGATTCTACTGTCCCTATGGGCCACTGGCTGTTCGGTCCTCACGTGTGGAAGTCTATACCTGTCAGCACACCCCAGGGCAGAGTGAATTTTTATTTATTTGGATTTCTTATTTTATTTATTTATTTATTTAATTTATTTATTGTGTGTGTGTATAATGTGTGTATGTACAGACATGTGTTTGCCACCATGCATGTATATGGAGGCCAAGGGAAAACATTATGGTTCCAGGATCAAACTCAGGTTGTCAGGCTTGGTGGCAAGAGGCTTTACCCATGAGCCATCTTGCCAACCTCAATTTGTATGTTTTGAAATTATTGGCTTGGTGATTTTAAGCACAGAGTACAGGACGTGTAAGCACTACTTCCCATGTACAGAAGGCCCTCAGTGCATTTAGGGTAACTATTAACAAAGTGTCATCGAGGTGATAAATCCAGGAAAAAGTCCTTCCCTGGTGTTCTTGCAAGACACAATTTTTCCTTAAGTTTCTCCAATCTGAGTGAAGAAGAGTATGAAAGAACAAGAAGTTCTGAGTGGAGCCATGGAGTCTGAGTCCAAAGAGATTGGCAAAGAGCAGATCAAGGGGGGCTGCAGGTCGCACAGGAGAGGAAGTGTGGGATCAGGGGAGGAAGGGGAGGAGTAGCTATGAAGGAGTGTGGGGAGGGAGCGCCTTGTAACAGCAAGGCATAGACATGCACGCACACACACACACACACACACACACACACACACACCATTTACCAGGATTCCTTGTGATTAGGTGTGATCATATGACTGTTTTCTGACCAGTTGCACTCTGGGTCTTCCTCTTAAGGCAATCCTCTTCTTTCCTGCTGAAATGTACATTTGGAATTGTTGAGTCTTTCGGTGAAGGCACCACCCTAGTAGTATTAGAGGAACAAGACTAAAGAGCCCTAGTCTTTCCATCCTGAAGCCATTGTCTCTTCCCTGGATTGCTAGATCCAGGCCGTTAGAAGAGGGAGAGGTTAGGTCTCCTTTGCTGCACTGTGCCGTGGGGTGTTCTTACACTCCGTAGCCTCTCTGTCTGCATCGCTTTCCTCTACCCATCCACTCATCTGCTCTGTGACTGTAGCAGAATTTGGTGGGTTACCTGCCTGTACTACCCGGGGGATGTGCCCAGAGACCTGTCTGCTGCCCTTACCCCGAAGTCATCTACTGGGAACAGCCAAAGAGTGAAGCAATCCCAACGAAGGTCACGTGTGCCGTTTGGCTCTGGCTCCAGAGCATCCACCAGCGGGCTGTTGCCACACTTCAACCTCAGACTTCTCCACCCTAGGAGCCAGCCTCTCTGGTGGCTTGGGGTCTCAGAATGCCTTGCAACTGCATTGAGTGTTTCCTTGCCGTCCTCTCTTGCACACAGCTTTCTGGGATTTTTATCTCCCGTCTGTTTTAGTTTTTCTGTTTTTCAGCAATTTACCCCAGGTCACTTCATTTTCATTTTTGGTGAGCCTCTAGGAGGCCTGTCTTCCATCATGCCTGCCATTGGTGGAACAAGGACTCCTAACTTCTCTGCCCTATTACAGAATTCAATTAACATTCATAAAACTCCGCAGATGTAAGCTGTTACCCACAATGCATCCCTGTCTTCCAATGGCCCCTTCCATTGCTGGTTGCTGGAGTTCCACAGTTGCTTGCCCCGGTTTTTGCAGAGGACAGCTGAACTGTGGTCTCTCTTATTTCCTCTTGCCTGATTAATTATTGCCAGACTTTGCTGTTCTCAAGACTAGAAATCATGCCAGATGAACAGGCTTTGTGTTCATGGCATTTCCCTTGACTGATGCCAAATCCATTCTTGACTCTCATTATGTGAAACATACTTCCATGATTTTCCACTCGGTAAATTAAAATAATGCCAGGGGGGCTGCTCCAACCTCTCCTCCTCACTATAACTTGATTATGAAGCATTCAAAGGTCTTGAAACATATCGTATATTTCTTCCTATGGTATTACAATGGGGTCACCCATGAGCTGCCAGGACCTGTAGCCAGTGCCAGGACCGGAGTCTAGTGCCAGGACTCCACTGAGAGCAACTGAAATGGATTGTGGATTGAATTTTAAATTTAGAGCATTCTTTTTATTTTATTATTATTATTATTATTATTATTATTATTATTATTATTATTGTTTGGTCTTTTTGAGACAGGGTCTCCCTGTAGCCCCAGCTGTCCTGGAACTTGCTATGTAGACCAGGCTGGCCTTGAACTCACAAAGAACCTCCTGCCTCTGCCTCCTAAATGCTGGGATTAAAGGTGTATAAAGGTGTGTTCCACCATGCCCGGCTATACAGCATTCTTTCTTTCTTTTTTTTTTTTTTTTTTTTTTTTTTTTGTCTTTCGAGACAGGGTCTCCCTGTAGCCCCAGCTGTCTTGGAACTCACACTGTAGACCAGGCTGACCTTGACCTCACAAAGATCCGCCTGCCTCTGCCTCCCAAGTGCTGGGATTAAAGGCATGTATACAGCATTCTTAATAATAGAACCTAGATATCTCTCTCTCTCTCTCTCCCCATGTCTCTCCCTCTCTCCCTCCATCCCTCTCTATCTCTGTCTCTCTCTATGTGTCTCTGTCTCTCTCTCTCTGTCTCTCTCTCTCTCTCTCTCTCTCTCTCTCTCACACACACACACACACACACAAGGGCTGTTCTGCTATTCTGTACTCTCATCCTCAGTGCTCCCCCCCCAACCTGCTCCCCTACACCCAGCCCTTTTTGTCTGTCCCCTGGCAAAGCTCTACTAGTGCACTCCTCTTGGGGAGCTCCTCTGTCTCAAGGCCCTGGGCTCTCCAGCACTGGAGCTTCGGTGGGGGGTTGTTTGCTTTATTTTTTGACTGTGTTCCAGATGGATACTTCCGGCCGGCTTGTTTACTGGGAGATACACACAGGCTCCAGCTTCCCCTCATTCTTCTTCGGGAACCAGTTTTCTCTGTACTTTAGTGACCTAGGAAATCTCTCCTCCAAACACATCCTGTCAAATACAAAGACCAAAATCATCCCAAGCTGGCAGTTGGAGCTGTGGTAGCTTGGCTTTGTTTCTTACTGCTGAAGTTCACTAGCTTTTACACATTCTAGCAACAGTGTTCTGTTAGCCAAAGGCAGGGAGGGTCAACCTAGCCTTTCGTGAAGGTAAAAATGGCTCTACTGGATACCAAACTGTCCTTTCCTTAAGGAGCTTAAATGCATGCTTCTAAAGCTGGATGGGTGCTGAGATGAGAATATCTTCATCTTTATGGTCACTTTATTTTTTTTTATTTTTTATTAATTTTATTTCTTTCTATATGTGTATGAATGTACTGTCTGCATGCAAGTTTGTGCACCCGTGTCATGCAATGCCACGGAGGTCAGAAGAGGGTGTCGGATTCCCCTGAAACTGGAGTTTCAGATGGTTCTTGGCCGCCATGTGGGTGCTGGGGATCGAACCCTGGTTCTCTGCAAGAGCGGTCAGAGCTCTTAACCACTAGGCCATCTCTCCAGCCCCTATGGTCACTTTAATATCTTTGCCAAAACATCACAGTCATTGTCTTCTGTATATAAGGTTGGCGCTCAACTCTCTCCCACTCTGTGAGGGGCCTTTGGCCAGCTGAGGAATGCTTCATTACTTTTCTCTTAAGGAAGTTCTACAAGTTGTGTCCAACCTTTTTTTTTTTAAAGGTTTTATTTTTATTTATGTGTATGTATGTGTGGCTGAGTGAATGTATGCCACACGTGTGTGGAGGAGGCCAGAGAGGGCATCAGATCCCCTGGAGTTATAGATGGTTCTGAGCCATCTAACATGGGTGTTGGGAACCAGACTTTGCTTCTCTATAAGAGCAACAAGTGCTCTTCTTAAACACCGAGCCAGCTTTCCAGCCTCAGTGTACAACCTTTTGGCATGGAGACATGACGTTCTCATCTACAAAGTTCACCTTCCAGAACCACATGCCTGAGTTAAAAAAAAAAAAAAGATGTTATTGTTATGTTAGGGTCTGGGGGTCCCCCTCAAATTGTAAAGTTTGTGGCAGAGAGACCACTCACTTAACCACATGGAGTTTTAATAGAGGGTTTAATTTAATTATGATGCTGGGCCAACGCTCAGCTCAGGAGGGCTGTGGCCACAAGGTGCGGGTTATAGGGTAGTACAACAGCCAATCAGAGGTTAGCATCACAATTAAAGTTACCAATCAAGGAGAAACACGCAAAGCAAGCAAACCAATCATTCCTAGAAAGACTAAGGAAAAATGGCTTAATGGTATCTGAGAACACTGTCCCTGAATTCTTACAATCCTCCACTTCATTATAATGCTTTTTAGTATGTTCATTATTAGGTTATAAAAAGGGATGTGTACTGCCCCCCCCCAGCCCCCAGATAAAAAGGCACATGAGGCTAACTCACACCAGGAACAAGATTTACTTCCAAGTGGAATTACCAGCAAGGGCCGCCTGCAAGGGCCGCCTGCAGACACGTGGTGGAACAGGACGGCATGGCAGGCAGAGGGGGGGTATGGTGCCTGGGGCCCACCCACTTATGGCCATGGGCCCGGGGCCTCAGGTACAAAGGAAGCAGTCAGAAGATTGACAGCCTCTGGAGTAAGTGGGGGTCTGTGTCCCTTGGAATTCTGGGAAGCCCAGACCTAACATTCATGATCTTGTATTGGGCTACACACATAGCTATCCTGGGGTGCACATGGCACACGGGCCACAGGTTGGACATGCTTGTCAGATTGTCCACTCATCCAGGGAGCCCTCAGAACCTCTAAGCTGGATCCCAGTCCATGGGGGGCAGAACTTGGCTCTCTTTCAGCAGAGTTCTCTCTGTAGCCTGTACTCTGTGCTGAGTTAGGTCAGTTCTGGGGTCCGTTCTGCCTCCAGCCTCTGGATGCACCTGCTGGGGCACTGTAGTGAGGACTTCAGCTGCAGCAATATGGGATCACAGCCTCGTGGGTACTCTTCTGGATAAAAAGTGTCCTCCTGACCCTGCTTACACTGATCCTCAACACAATTCAGCACTCAATATCTGATGACTTGTCTGAGTCAAACAAAAAAAGACAGCGTGCTCTTGACTTTTTGGTTTTGTATCTTTGAAAATCTGAGGACAGCTGTGGGCCCTCTTTCTTGAAAAAAAAATTGAACGGAAGTGTAAGTTTTTTCTTTGCAATCTCCGGAAGTCAGCCAAAAGATTCTGGATTAAGAGTTCTCTGAACAAAACGGAAGTGCATGAGGCTTAGATACATGTGGGGCTTGGATATAGCTCTGTCATTTAGCTATTATGGTAAGATGTTGGAGGGCAACTTCTCTTAACTCTTGGTCTCTTCAAGCATTCCATGAGGAGTGTAAAACTTGCCTTACTCTTGAGGCATTATAGTGGGACTTTAGTGAGAGAATAAGTATAGACACACCATGCTACACTTGAGTGCTCACTATGTATGTGACTGACAGATTCAAAGCATCACCTTTTAGCAGGAGGAAAGTGAAGACTCATGATTGCTAGTGTTGACTGACTGGGAGTTCCAAGGTGGACTGAATGTAGGCTCTGGAAAACTGAATCCAAATCTTTTAACTAGGCAACTAGCAGGTAATCAAATATTAAAGACTATAGCATATTCATGACATGGTCCAGCTTCCAATAACAACTCAGAGCCCACGGTTTCCAGCATGGCAAAGATCTAGCTCAGCTCTCTCATTCCTGGATTTTTTTCTTGTCAGTCGATGTCTAAGGATTAAGACAGTCAGGTGAGAATCCAGCACAGCCACGAGTCATTTGGCCCAGGACTAATCTGAGGGGAGCCACTGTGGGGTTACATGTGTGTGTGTGTGTGTGTGTGTGTGTGTGTGTGTGTGTCATTGTGAAGGCCAGAGGTTGGTAGTGGGTGTCTTTTTCAGTTATTGTCCACCTTTAGTTGAGACAAGGTCTCATAGGAACTGGAGCTCCTTGGTTTGGCTAGACTGGCCAGTAAGCCCTGGGATCCTCCTGTCTCCATCTCTCCAGTGCTAGAATTACACACATGAGCTATAGCACCTTGATACTTTAAAAATTATTTTTAATTATGTGTATGTGTACTGGTGGGGGGGTATGACCACATGAGCTCAGCTGCTCAGAAGCCAGAAGTGCCAGATCCCCCGGAGCTGGAGTTGTTGGTAGCTGAGAGCTGTCTGGTAAGTGCTGGGAACCACACTCAGATCCTCTGCAAGAGCAGTGTGCGCTTTGGACCACTGAGCCATCTCTCCAGCCCCAGAGCCTGGATTTTTATGTGGGTCCTGAGGATCTAAACTCAGGTCTTCATACTTTTACATGGCAATAGCTCTGCCCACTGAATTATTTCTCCACCCCATCATCAGTTTTTGTTTTTTATTTTAATTACTTTATTTATTTATTTTGGTTATTTGAGACAGGGTCTCCCTATAGCCTCAGCTGACCTGAAACTCACTATGTAGTCCAGGCTGGCCTTGAACTCACAGAGATCCACCTGAGTGCTGAGATTAAAGGTATGCCACCATATCTGGCTATGTTTTTTGTTTTTTAAATGATTACTGTTTAAGTTTAACCTAGGCTGCCCTTGAACTTCTCCTGCTGCACCGTCCTGAGTGCTGGAATTAGTGCTACCATACCCAGCCATATTTAGTGCCTTGTTAGCAGTTTTTTGAGGTTTTTGTCCATATATCAGCTCTTCTAAGATGATTTTTAGGTTGAGAATTTTGTTGATACCACCAGATATGTGGTTGGCTCAGAATTCCAGACTCACACTCTGTTGTGGGAGGGTTTTCTGTGAAGGACCCAAGGCATGGCTTCTTTTTCGCTTTGATAATTTCATGACACTTGAACTTGGAGAGAGTATACTCCACCCCTAGGCAGGACAGTAGCAAGAACTGAAAACTTTTCTGTTCAAAATTTTAACAGAACTGTGTAGAAATCTGTTCCCACTAGGTGTCTAGTGGCTCTTTCAAATGCTTGATTGTGTTTCGAGCCTGACAGCTTGGTGTGCAATAGGTATATCTGGAGCCTCATGTTCCAAGGATTCACGTGTCACAAAAGATTTGGAAGCCAGGGAGGAAGGAAGGAAGGAAGGAAGGAAGGAAGGAAGGAAGGAAGGAAGGAAGGAAGGAAGGAAGGAAGGAAACAGAAAATTAAAGCCAATGAAAAATCAGTGTTGGTAGTTCTCAGATGAGCAAGAACCAGATCTATAGCTAATGACCAGAGTGGAAACACGGGCTAGGAGTTGCATATCCACACAAACCCACAATCCTTTTTACAAGAAAGCGCTTGTCATGAGAGGTATCTGAGGACACAGCCCCCTCCCTTTTTCTGGGTAGAAACATATTGCATTAATCCTTTTTCTTGTCTTTTTTTTTTTCAATCAGATGAAGAAGCAAAAAGAACTGCCTATTGGAAGGGTCCCTAAAGATATTGTGTAAGATTAAAAATTAAATTACGCAAAAGTAGATAATAACAAGGAACATTTGTATTGGTTTTGACAGCAAACCTCAGGCTTGGGTAGAGTTCATTCTTTTGATCTTTACAACAGCCCCGCAAGGCAAATAAAACAGACAGCTTTTATTACTCTCATTATAGGATGGAAGAAAGGCTCCACAGGGTGTCTGGGACTGCAGGCTGTCCTGCGTCCATATTGTGGCTTTCTTATGCCATCAGGGTAGAGCAGGAGAGAAGGGAGAGGCTCTGAATTAATAATTAAATTGAAGAGTTGGAGACATTGGCCTGTGTGAGGTCTTGAATCCAGGACCAGAAGGAACCTAGATAGAATTCAAAGTTTTGTGGGTTATGGCCCAAGGGGCAGGTATAAAGTGGGGCTGGGCACAGGGAGTTAGGTTACCCAGGAAGCTAGGGGCATGATCTGCAAATTTCTCAGGAATTTGTGAATTTGATCCTCCTTCTGTGAAGGGTTGAAAACTGTCTCCATTTGTTTTTATGCTTGAGTTAGAGCCAGGAGTCCACTCAGCAGCAGCAGAGAGAGCCTCAAGTTCAGGCTTTACTTTTGTCCAGTCCCTTTTCCACTTAAGCAGTTTGTGTAGGAAAATAACAAAAATCTCTGAACTGGCCTGAGGCTCAGTTGGGTGCATGCTTACGTAGCACTCAGGAAGCCCTGGGTTTGAGCCCCAGCACCACATAAACCAGTGGTGACCTGGCACACTTGTAATCTTAGCACTCAGGAGGTGGAGCAGGAGGATCAGTTCAAGGTTGTCTTCCCTCAGCTACTTAGCCAGTTCTCTGCCAGCCTGCAATTCATGAGACCCTGCCTAAAACAACAACAACAACAACAAAAACAATCTCTGCATCACAATTCATGTCTCCAGCAAAGTGAAGAAAACCAGGAAGCAGCTGGAGTTAAGTCACTGCAGAATGCATTTGACTCTAATCACACACATGTGCCTGTCAAAGGGTCAGGGATGCTGGAAAGCATCTGTCTGTACTCAGTGCCTGAGGCTCCGAGATGAAAAGCCTGTGTTTGGGGGATGCTGTTTCTCCTGGGAGGAGCTAAGCAGAAGGGACAGTCCTGGCTACCAGAACCAAATCCAGCTTCCAGTAGTGGAACCCAACCAACTTTCTTTTTCATTGAGAGAGGCTCTCAAGCGTGTTCCCCAGAACCTGAGTCATAGGAAGACCTGGGGCCACCATGGCACTGGGTTAGATGTTGATGCCCTGGGGCATCCTGCAGAACCTTTGATGGGCCAGGTTCACTGGGCAGTTAGTTCTAGGAGCAGTGTTCAGGATGTGGAGATTCCCAGATTTATTTGCCTGCCACTCTTTCACAGGAGTACCAAGTAAGAAGAGGTCCCCTGGAATAAATTTTGGCTGGAGTATGAGCACAACTTTCTCATATGCTATTACAGGCAGGAAAGGAAAATGTAATCTTTTCATTTTTATAAACCTGGCCTAAGCCCCCTTTATCAGAGTCCATGCCATTGCATGGAGATTGGGAACAGAAGTGACAGGTTGTGATTAGATCCAACCGCTCAAACAATATTTCTAGATCTTTCACAGAACATTGTCCACTTTTCCTACTTCTGCTCCTTTAAGGTGACAGCTAAGGGTAAGGGAGAGGGCAGTATTTGACAGGACCTGTGATGGTAGAGGTGTGGGGTTGGTTCTTGGATACATGTAAGAGCTGTTTGTGCCTTGCTCGACTCTTCAATGCAGCATCTGGCTAGACTTCTGCTCTGGTCGGTGTGTCCTCTGGTATGTCTGCTACCTTCAGCTCTTCCATAGCTCAGGTGGTCTCTCTCTGGATGGTGGGGCTCATCACCAATTCTGTTGTCACGGTGACTGTTTTGAGGCCACCTTATGTCTCAATTCCATTTCCTCCGTCTCCTAGTTTCTTGCTATGCCTTTCTATTTCACCTTCGGTTTATAGTTCATCATGGAGGAAAGCTGAGGCAGGAGATTAGGCGAGGGCTCAGTCTGCTGTCTTCTATAACACAGGACCATCTGCTCAGGGGTGTCAACAAAATACTTATGAAGTAAATGCCTTTTGACAGCTGATTTGTCCAAATCAGAATCCAGCCAAAGTTAGCTGCAGTATTTTTTATTTGTTATCTTTAGCATGGTGAAGTTGCTCATATCGGCAGTGATAAAAGGATACTATCTGATATATACTTACCGCATATATTTATTTTATATTTTATTTAAAATTGATGATGCTGATGCTGATGATGATTTGTGTGTACGTGACAGGGAGCACACATGCCACAGCCCACGCATGAAATGAAAACACTGACTCCATTTAGTTCTAGCTGACTTTTGCTTTACCGTGTGTTTCCCAGCCATTCCCACTGTAGCCAGTTAGTCTGGTAGCACGTCCTCTTGCCCAACAATACGTGCATCTCCATGAAGCCCACTGTCCATGCAGTTCTGAGAAACTTTTGCTTTTCTTAACTGAAACTTTAAAAAATTAAATATTTTGTTTATTTTTTTTTATTTTATGTGTATGAGTATATTGTTTGCATGTATGTAAATTCACTCAGAAGAGGCCATTGCATCCCCCGGAACTGGAGTTACAGATGGTTATTAGCTGCCATTGGGTGCTGGGAACCAAACCTGGGTCCTCTTAACTGCTGAGCCATATCTCCAGCTCCCGAACAGAAATTTTTGTTAACTGAAAAACCTCTTTGTTAATTGACCTGCTCCTGGTCTGATGTAACTATGGTGATCTAATGTAATTATGGTTATTGTTTTTGCCCCTGGCATGATGTAATTGTGGTTTTAGGCTTCAAAAACCACACTCTACCTCCCTTGGGTGGAGAGTTCTTTTGGGCATTAGCCCCCTCTCTGACTGATGGCTTCTAATTAGACCATTACTATGTGTGTTTCTCTGTGCCTCACACTCAGCATTATAGTCAGAGGACTGTACTTCGTGGAGTCAGTTCTCTGCATACATCTTCATGTGGAACCCTAGGCTTGAACTTGGGTCACCAAGCTTGCATCCCTGCTGAGCTACTTTTCTGGCCTATATTTGCTTTTTGAAATGAAAGCTTTCTTGTGTAATTTCAGATATGCAAAATTTACCTATTTAAAGTGTGCAATTCATCCAGGGCGTGGTGGTGCACACCTTTAATCCTAGCACTCAGGAGGCAAAGGCAGGGGGATCTCTCTAAGTTCAAGGCCAGCCTGGTCTACAGAGCGAGCTCCAGGCCAGCCGAGACTAANCAGTCAGGTTTTGAAAGGCAAGCACGTTTCTTTCTCACTTGGGGATACTTTTTCATAAGGATGTTTAAAAGAGTTGCTCTATGCTTTGCAGGTTATGGCTGAGCTAGAAATATCATGCTAGTGAAATAACGTCCCAAAAAGAAACGACGAATGCCTATCCCTCGATGTGGGGATGCCAGTGCCAATTGCCGTATCATATGGCAAACTGAAATCTCTTATAGCGTAATACCAAAATATAATAAAAATCATTAAATTAAAAAAAGAGTTGCTCTGGAGTGTAGACAATAGCCAGTCATGTAGAGCATAGAACGTTGCGAAAAAAGAAATGGAAAGAACATAGAAATTTTTCTCCTTATCGTTATCCAGCACAGGCCTGTTAGTTTTGTATTTATTTATTTATATGTATTTAATTATTTTATCTTATTTTGGTCTTTTGAGACAGGGTCTCCCTGTATCCCAGTGGGTCCTGTAATTGACTCTGTAGGACCAGGCTGGCCTTGAGCTCACAGAGATCACCTGCCCTCTGCCTCTCAAGTGTTAGGGTATTAAAAGCGTGCACCACCATGCCCCGCAAAAGCCGCGTGTATGTTATAGTCAAATTTCCTACCTTGAGTCTTTTTCTTTGCAAAGCTGGGGCTTTGGTTCCCATGCAAGATCTGTATGTTGCTTAGTAGCACTCTCGAGTACACTTTAGTAGGTTTGTTCTCTTACTATTTAACTTGTTTCTCTCTATTGAATACAGTGTTGCAATGAGCATCTTCTAGCAGAAAGCCTCTTCCAAATTGTTTATTTGGGCCAGTCCAAGGCCATGAGCACATTAGGACCTTTAGGATGCGGCCCATTTAACTTGTGAAAGGGTTGATTGCACAGCATTCACCAGGTACAAACATGGGAGCCAATACACAGATTCTAACCCATTTTCCCTGACTGTGGGCTGTACCCCAGGGCACATTTGGCCAAGCATCCCATCTTGTGCATTACAATGATGTAATTCTGTCCAGTGATGTAGGGATGACAACCGTAACAAGGTTGGAAAACTGCCCTGACCATTCCATAATACAGCTGTACTTTACAAGGTAGGTATCCAGATGCCCTGATTTGGGCACATTTTCTGAAACCCTATATAAATTTACCCACACCTCCCATGACAAGGTGGAGAACATAATTTTAAAGTCACTGATCTCACTTTTGCTAGTGATAGGTAGCACTTCCTAATACATACTTTCCCTTCCCTCCATGATAACTAATCCTTGACATTCATGGGTCAATAGCTCCTCAGAATATGTCTCATTTCTCAGACTCTTGCAGCCATCCAATGGATTAAACGTGGTAAGTTTTGAGAATCGGTTTTGTGCCTAGCAATGCCATTTAAAGAGGCAGTTGTCTCTGGGTGTGGTGGTCGCACACCCTTTAATCCCAGCAACTTGGGATTAGGGCAGAGGCAGGTGCCATCTTCTATTATTGTCAAGTCCAGCCTGGGTCATATAGTGAGTGCCAGAAACTCGGGAGCTACAGAGAGACCCTGTCCTCAAAAAATGACACAGCATAAAACAAAAAGAAAAAGAAAAAAAAAAAAGAGGCAGTGTTTCTAGTTTGTTTTCGGTTGTGTTGATAAACATCAACAGCCAAAAGCAACTTAAAAAGAGGAATAGTTTTTTATTCATTCATTTACAATTCCAGGTCACAATCCATCATTTGGGGAAGTTAGGCAGGAACTCATGTCAGGAACCATGGAGGAATGTTCTTATGGCTTGCCTCACTGGCTCATGCCAGCCAGTGTTCTTATAAGCCCAGTGCTGCTGCATGCCTAGGGGATGGTGCCACCACAGTGGGCTGAACCTTCTACATTAAATATTAGCAATCAAATTAATGCCCCATACATGTCCACAAGCCAATCTGACCAAGGAAGTTTTCAACGGAGAGTCCCTCTTCTCAGGTGATTCAGGTGTCGTCCAGTTGACAATAAAATTAACCAGGACAGGTAGCACATCCTCCTGGACTCATGGCAGAAGTGTTGACCTAATGGCTTAAGCAAGAGTAAGTACTATGTTAGACTAAGAGGGAGGAGATATGTTTGGAGGATGGCAGAGCAACAAGACAGAAGGAACCTGGGTCTTTGATGGTCATGAAACTACTAAACCTTGCCTGACTTTTATTTACCTAAAGGTTTCACTTATTGGAGGCAAAAGTCACTTATTCTTGACTTAAATCAGTTACTTATTCTCTGCTATGGCTAAAACTAACCCCAATTCATATATAATCCAACTCCTTCATTTGCAGGATTAAAAATGGAGGAATGAATTGTATTAGGTTTGGGACAGGACTTTTGTTCTGTCAGCTGTCCTGGAGTTTGTTGAATAAGATAAAGAATGTGAATCATTTAATGGAAATGCTGTATTTTGGGATATTGTATAAGATTCAGAACACAGAACTAGACAAAGGATTTGAATTTGGAAGAAAGCAAAGGTTTCAGAATGAACAAGGTGAGATATGGGGTCCTGTCAGGAAAAAGGAGCATAAGACAACCCTCATTTTTCAGGGTTAGAGCTTCCAAATCCGAGAGTAGTTAAAACTCTAGCAACGGCCTTGGTGAGGCCATGATCCATTTTTAGCAATTGGCATGTCTGAATGCAGAGACTGTTTATAGAGCAGTATAATTAGCAGATACTTCATGGAAGTGATTGTTGCTCATCCAATTATTCTTTAATAGATTGGATAAATCGAGAAACTGCTTTGAAAAGAGAATCAACCTTTCTTTTCTCCACATGAGGAGAAGCGAGCATCCATAATTTATTAAATTATCTCCTTAGTTTTGCTGTCATGTACAAGGGAAATGAAGCAACTACTTAAAATATATGGATTTCTTTCTCCTAGAGTCTAGCAGGAAAAAGAAAAATATCATCATTTTATTGAATTACCAGAAAATTGTTGCATGTCACAACTGGTCACTTGGGATAGTTCTGCCAGAGCAGACTTCGACTTTGTGAAAGATTTATCAGCCTTGTTATTTGACACCCCATGGGCCTTCTGCCTGTTACTCACAGTTAAGTAACTGATTTTTTTTCTATTCTATTAGTTTTCTGTAGACCCTACTTCAGGTAAAGACGAGGTTTTAGTGGGCTGAAATGGCTCAACTGGTAAAATATTTGCCTCGTAAGCACAAGGACCTGAGTTTGATCTCTAGAGCACCTAAAAAAAGCTGGGCACAGAGGTGCATGCCTATAATCTAAGTCTCAGGGTGGGGACAGAGACAGAGAGGAGTTTGTGCTTGCTGGTCAGTTAATGCGATGACCTCCAGGTTCATGTAACCTATCTCAAGAATAAAGTAGAGAGTGATTGACAAACACCCCGCAGCATTGTTCACTGTGGCCTCCATATGTACACACACACACACACACACTACACACACCACACGCTACCTCCCACACAAACACCTCCCACATGAATCGTACATACACACAAACAACATATACAGGTTGGATTTCATAAAATGCCATCTATCTTTAAAACCTACCCCCTAGGCACTTTGAATCATCATAAAACTCCATTTGCAGGGCTGGAGAGATGGCATCAGGTGGTTAAGAGCAATTAGTGCTCTTGTGGAGGACAGAGTTCAATATCCCAGCACCTACATGGCGGCTAAGAACTGTCGTTTAAGAGCCTGGAATGGTGGCACATACCTTTAATTCTAGCACTCAGGAGGCAGAGGGCAGGGTGGCATCCTGTGAGTTCAACACAGCCGTGGCTACAGTATGTTCAAGCCAGCTGGAGCTAAAGGGAGACCCGTGTCTCAAAAAGTCAAAACATAACAAAACTCTTTGCAGAGATGAGATTCAACTGACCACTAGAGTTTATGTGTCCCTTAGATAAGAATAAACCATTTGAAAGATGTTCGATCATTGACATTTTCATTTTTCCTCTCCCCAATACTCAGAAAATGCTTTTTTCTTGGCTCTGGGACTAAATGGACGTGAACACCTGGTTTAGATTTGCTTGTAGCCTTCTTCAACAACTAATCCTGGATATGAAATAACTTCACACCAAAATCAAGGATCGCATTTTCCTTTGTCCTTTCTCCTTTTATTTCATATTACCCGCTGAGAGGACTCATCAGACCAGCAGAACCTTACCTGGTACTTTGCAGTAGCAGAGAGCTTCACCATGCATCCTGCAACAACAGCTTTGGCAACAGCCTCTAGGGCAAGTCTCTGTGTTTCAGAAGGCTGTTTGCATTGAAGAGGAGAAACTCAGTCCCTACAGGTTGTGTGGGACCAGCCCCATGTGCATGGCACTTTCTGTACTGATTTAGCCTTCTTATCTGTGACTGGCCTCTTTTCAGTCTGCTTCTTTCACAACCCTCAGTCTCACGAGTCTCCAAAAGGGCTCTTGCACCCTCATTCCATCCAAGTTTTCATCCTTCACGTTAACTAACCCTGGAATTCTGAGATTCAGTTATCCACCTCTCTTCCCAAGGACAGTGTGGTGGTTAGAATGGAAAATGTCCCCCATAGACTCTTATGTTAGAATATTTGGTCTCCAGTCAATATTGCTGTTTGGGAAGGTTTAGGATGTGGAGACTTACTGGAGGAAGTAATGTCCCTGGGGGCGGGGCTTTGAGAGTTCATAGTCTCACCTTACTTCCTGTTTGCTCTTTCTGCTTCGCGTGTGTGGATAAAGATGTGATGGTTCAGCTTCCTGCCTCTGCTTCCATGCCTTCCCACCATTAAGGATATTTATGTCTCTGGAACTGTAAGCTAAAATAAACTCTTAGGTTGCATTTGGTCAATATTTTACCACATCACAGAAAGGTAACTAGCATAGCACCTTTAACAGCAGCCCTTTGTTAGCTTGAAACCAGAGTGATAAGTTACAGATATGTGCAAATCCTACCAATGGGGTGCTCTCATCCTCTCCCCCTGCCCAGAGAGACAGTTGTTAAACATCCTTCTTCAGGTCTTTCCAAATTAGGGTTAAATTTACTTGGATAAACATTCAACTCTAATCTTAGCCTTGGGGGGGAAAAAAGGGTTCTGATCTTAACAAAATGGTTATATGTTCACAGTTGTTGGGATTGGATTTTTTCTAAATGGTCTTCTCCCCTCATTCCTACCCTGATCTATCCCCAAGCCAGAATTCCTCCCAGCGAGGCTGACCAGATTAAACTTCCCTGACTATTTATCAAACTGTACCTGAACAATGTTCCATTCACCTATGCCAAACTGGGAAACACATTCAGCCTGGGACTGGCTCCATATTTTGTTTCTGTTAGATAAGTGTAGATTTTAAATGAAGCATTTAGTGTGTTGGCTTGCAGGTGGGAAACTAGAGAATTTCAACCATTCTAGAAAAGCTAGCAAATGTTTAGGGAACTGTAGAACCAATTGCTATCTCTTAAACAGAACTTGTACACTTATTTCAAGAAAGAATTAACAAAAAAGGTACAGCCACTTTGGACAAACAGTTTGGCAGTTTGTTCCTCAAAGTGTTAAACCTAGAGTTAACATAGGATTTAGAAATTCCACTCCTATGTATACACCCAAGAGAACAGGAACATATAACTAGACAAACACACATGAATGCTCAAGGTCAATATTATTTACAACAACCAAAGAGTGAAGAGAATCTAAATTTCCATCAATTGGGAAAGCAAAATATGGTCTATCTAGTCAATAGAATATTACTCCCCAAAGGGGATGAATTAATGATATATGCTAAAATAGAGATGAACCTTGAAAATATGCAATGAAAGAAACCAGACACAATAGGCCACATATCGTCAGATTCAATGTGGATGGAGCATCCAAAATAGTTAAATCCACAGTGGTGGAAGGGAGATGAGTCAAGGGAATGGTTGAAGAAGTGAGGGGGTGACTTCTGCTGCGTACGGGGCTTCTTGGGGTGAAGAAAGTGCTCTTGTCCTGAGTGGTGGTGATGGTGACACAGCTCTGAATATGGCAAAGATGAATGAATTGCACCGCTTTTTTTTTTTTTTTTGGTACTTTTTTGAGACAGGGTCTCCCTTGGCCAACTCTACCAGAAACCAAACCCTTGATCCAATAACTATATCTCTTGAGCATCAATCTACTCCTTGGAAGAAATGTGAATAAAAAGTATCTAAGACTCCATACAAAATCTCTACAGTAAGGGCAACAAAACACAGAGGCAGAGGCAGGCAGATCTCTGTGAGTTCAAGGCCAGTCTGGTCTACAGAGTGAGCTCCAGGCCAGCCGAGACTAAAGGGAGACCCTGTCTCAAAAAAGTACCAAAAAAAAAAAAAAAAGCGGTGCAATTCATTCATCTTTGCCATATTCAGAGCTGTGTCACCATCACCACCACTCAGGACAAGAGCACTTTCTTCACCCCAAGAAGCCCCGTACGCAGCAGAAGTCACCCCCTCACTTCTTCAACCATTCCCTTGACTCATCTCCCTTCCACCACTGTGGATTTAACTATTTTGGATGCTCCATCCACATTGAATCTGACGATATGTGGCCTATTGTGTCTGGT
The DNA here is from genome assembly GCA_009823505.1 of Rhizomys pruinosus. Lineage (NCBI taxonomy): Eukaryota > Metazoa > Chordata > Mammalia > Rodentia > Spalacidae > Rhizomys > Rhizomys pruinosus. The sequence continues at coordinate 819,050 of VZQC01013591.1, forward strand.
TTCTTTCACTTAGCATATTTTCAAGGTTCATCTCTATTTTAGCATATATCATTAATTCATCCCCTTTGGGGAGTAATATTCTATTGACTAGATAGACCATATTTTGCTTTCCCAATTGATGGAAATTTAGATTCTCTTCACTCTTTGGTTGTTGTAAATAATATTGACCTTGAGCATTCATGTGTGTTTGTCTAGTTATATGTTCCTGTTCTCTTGGGTGTATACATAGGAGTGGAATTTCTAAATCCTATGTTAACTCTAGGTTTAACACTTTGAGGAACTGCCAAACTGTTTGTCCAAGTGGCTGTACCTTTTTTGTTAATTCTTTCTTGAAATAAGTGTACAAGTTCTGTTTAAGAGATAGCAATTGGTTCTACAGTTCCCTAAACATTTGCTAGCTTTTCTAGAATGGTTGAAATTCTCTAGTTTCCCACCTGCAAGCCAACACACTAAATGCTTCATTTAAAATCTACACTTATCTAACAGAAACAAAATATGGAGCCAGTCCCAGGCTGAATGTGTTTCCCAGTTTGGCATAGGTGAATGGAACATTGTTCAGGTACAGTTTGATAAATAGTCAGGGAAGTTTAATCTGGTCAGCCTCGCTGGGAGGAATTCTGGCTTGGGGATAGATCAGGGTAGGAATGAGGGGAGAAGACCATTTAGAAAAAATAATCCCAACAACTGTGAACATATAACCATTTTGTTAAGATCAGAACCCTTTTTTCCCCCCCAAGGCTAAGATTAGAGTTGAATGTTTATCCAAGTAAATTTAACCCTAATTTGGAAAGACCTGAAGAAGGATGTTTAACAACTGTCTCTCTGGGCAGGGGGAGAGGATGAGAGCACCCCATTGGTAGGATTTGCACATATCTGTAACTTATCACTCTGGTTTCAAGCTAACAAAGGGCTGCTGTTAAAGGTGCTATGCTAGTTACCTTTCTGTGATGTGGTAAAATATTGACCAAATGCAACCTAAGAGTTTATTTTAGCTTACAGTTCCAGAGACATAAATATCCTTAATGGTGGGAAGGCATGGAAGCAGAGGCAGGAAGCTGAACCATCACATCTTTATCCACACACAGGAAGCAGAAAGAGCAAACAGGAAGTAAGGTGAGACTATGAACTCTCAAAGCCCCGCCCCCAGGGACATACTTCCTCCAGTAAGTCTCCACATCCTAAACCTTCCCAAACAGCAATATTGACTGGAGACCAAATATTCTAACATAAGAGTCTATGGGGGACATTTTCCATTCTAACCACCACACTGTCCTTGGGAAGAGAGGTGGATAACTGAATCTCAGAATTCCAGGGTTAGTTAACGTGAAGGATGAAAACTTGGATGGAATGAGGGTGCAAGAGCCCTTTTGGAGACTCGTGAGACTGAGGGTTGTGAAAGAAGCAGACTGAAAAGAGGCCAGTCACAGATAAGAAGGCTAAATCAGTACAGAAAGTGCCATGCACATGGGGCTGGTCCCACACAACCTGTAGGGACTGAGTTTCTCCTCTTCAATGCAAACAGCCTTCTGAAACACAGAGACTTGCCCTAGAGGCTGTTGCCAAAGCTGTTGTTGCAGGATGCATGGTGAAGCTCTCTGCTACTGCAAAGTACCAGGTAAGGTTCTGCTGGTCTGATGAGTCCTCTCAGAGGGTAATATGAAATCAAGGAGAAAGGACAAAGGAAAATGCATCCTTGATTTTGGTGTGAAGTTATTTCATATCCAGGATTAGTTGTTGAAGAAGGCTACAAGCAAATCTAAACCAGGTGTTCACTCCATTTAGTCCCAGAGCCAAGAAAAAAGCATTTTCTGAGTATTGGGGAGAGGAAAAATGAAAATGTCAATGATCGAACATCTTTCAAATGGTTTATTCTTATCTAAGGGACACATAAACTCTAGTGGTCAGTTGAATCTCATCTCTGCAAAGAGTTTTGTTATTGTTTTGACTTTTTGAGACAGGGTCTCCCTTTAGCTCCAGCTGGCTTGCAACTCACTCTGTAGACCAGGCTGGTCTTGAACTCACAGAGATCCACCTGCCTCTGCCTCCTGAGTGCTAGGATTAAAGGTATGTGCCACCATGCCCGGCTTAAAGACAGTTCTTAGCCGCCATGTAGGTGCTGGGAATTGAACTCTGGTCCTCCACAAGAGCAGTCAGTGCTCTTAACCACTGAGCCATCTCTCCAGCCCTGCAAAGAGTTTTATGATGATCAAAGTGCCTAGGGGGTAGTTTTAAAGATAGATGGCATTTTATGAAATCCAACCTGTATATGTGTTTGTGTGTATGTACGTATTCATGTGGGAGGTGTTTGTGGGGAGGTAGGCGTGTGTGTGTGTGTGTGTGTGTGTGTGTGTGTGTACATATGGAGGCCAAAGGAAAATGCTGGGTGTTTTGTTCAATCACTCTCTACTTTATTCTTTGAGATAGGGTTACTGAACCTGGAGGTCACTGCATTAACTGACCAGCAAGCACAAAGCCTCCTCTGTCTCTGTCCCCACCCTGAGACTTAGATTATAGGCATGCACCTCTGTGCCCAGCTTTTTTTAGGTGGGCTCTAGAGATCAAACTCAGGTCCTTGTGCTTACGAGGCAAATATTTTACCAGTTGAGCCATTTCAGCCCACTAAAACCTCGTCTTTACCTGAAGTAGGGTCTACAGAAAACTAATAGAATAGAAAAAAAATCAGTTACTTAACTGTGAGTAACAGGCAGAAGGCCATGGGGTGTCAAATAACAAGGCTGATAAATCTTTCACAAAGTCGAAGTCTGCTCTGGCAGAACTATCCCAAGTGACCAGTTGTTGACATGCACAATTTTCTGGTAATTCAATAAAATGATGATATTTTTCTTTTTCCTGCTAGACTCTAGGAGAAAGAAATCCATATATTTTAAGTAGTTGCTTCTATTTCCCTTGTACATGAAGCAAAACTAAGGAGATAATTTTAATAAATTATGGATGCTCGCTTCTCCTCATGTGGAGAAAAGAAAGGTTGATTCTCTTTTCAAAGCAGTTTCTCGATTTATCCAATCTATTAAAGAATAATTGGATGAGCAACAATCACTTCCATGAAGTATCTGCTAATTATACTGCTCTATAAACAGTCTCTGCATTCAGACATGCCAATTGCTAAAAATGGATCATGGCCTCACCAAGGCCGTTGCTAGAGTTTTAACTACTCTCGGATTTGGAAGCTCTAACCCTGAAAAATGAGGGTTGTCTTATGCTCCTTTTTCCTGACAGGACCCCATATCTCACCTTGTTCATTCTGAAACCTTTGCTTTCTTCCAAATTCAAATCCTTTGTCTAGTTCTGTGTTCTGAATCTTATACAATATCCCAAAATACAGCATTTCCATTAAATGATTCACATTCTTTATCTTATTCAACAAACTCCAGGACAGCTGACAGAACAAAAGTCCTGTCCCAAACCTAATACAATTCATTCCTCCATTTTTAATCCTGCAAATGAAGGAGTTGGATTATATATGAATTGGGGTTAGTTTTAGCCATAGCAGAGAATAAGTAACTGATTTAAGTCAAGAATAAGTGACTTTTGCCTCCAATAAGTGAAACCTTTAGGTAAATAAAAGTCAGGCAAGGTTTAGTAGTTTCATGACCATCAAAGACCCAGGTTCCTTCTGTCTTGTTGCTCTGCCATCCTCCAAACATATCTCCTCCCTCTTAGTCTAACATAGTACTTACTCTTGCTTAAGCCATTAGGTCAACACTTCTGCCATGAGTCCAGGAGGATGTGCTACCTGTCCTGGTTAATTTTATTGTCAACTGGACACACCTGGAATCACCTGAGAAGAGGGACTCTCAGTTGAAGAACTTCCTTGGTCAGATTGGCTTGTGGACATGTATGGGGCATTATTTGATTGCTAATTTTAATGTAGAAGGTTCAGCCCACTGTGGGTGGCACCATCCCTAGGCATGCAGCACTGGGCTGTATAAGAACACTGGCTGAGCATGAGCCAGTGAGCAAGCCCATAAGTAACATTCCTCCATGGTTCCTGACATGAGTTCCTGCCTAACTTCCCCAAATGATGGATTGTGACCTGGAATTGTAAACTGAAATGAACTATTCCTCTTTTAAGTTGCTTTTGGCTGTGATGTTTATCACACAACAGAAAACAAACTAGAACACTGCCTCTTTTTTTTTTTTTCTTTTCTTTTTGTTTTATGTGTGTCTTTTTGAGACAGGGTCTCTCTGTAGCTCCAGATGTCCTGGCACTCACTATATAGACCAGGCTGGACTTGAAATCATAGAGATCCACCTGCTCTGCCTCCCAAGTGCTGGGATTAAAGGTGTGCACCACCACACCCAGCAGAACACTGCCTCTTTAAATGGCATTGCTAGGCACAACACTCAAAACTTCCACGTTTAATCCATTGGATGGCTGCAAGAGTCTGAGAAATGAGACATATTCTGAGGAGCTATTGACCCATGAATGTCAAGGATTAGTTATCATGGAGGGAAGGGAAAGTATGTATTAGGAAGTGCTACCTATCACTAGCAAAAGTGAGATCAGTGACTTTAAAATTATGTTCTCCACCTTGTCATGGGAGGTGTGGGTAAATTTATATAGGGTTTCAGAAAATGTGCCCAAATCAGGGCATCTGGATACCTACCTTGTAAAGTACAGCTGTATTATGGAATGGTCAGGGCAGTTTTCCAACCTTGTTACGGTTGTCATCCCTACATCACTGGACAGAATTACATCATTGTAATGCACAAGATGGGATGCTTGGCCAAATGTGCCCTGGGGTACAGCCCACAGTCAGGGAAAATGGGTTAGAATCTGTGTATTGGCTCCCATGTTTGTACCTGGTGAATGCTGTGCAATCAACCCTTTCACAAGTTAAATGGGCCGCATCCTAAAGGTCCTAATGTGCTCATGGCCTTGGACTGGCCCAAATAAACAATTTGGAAGAGGCTTTCTGCTAGAAGATGCTCATTGCAACACTGTATTCAATAGAGAGAAACAAGTTAAATAGTAAGAGAACAAACCTACTAAAGTGTACTCGAGAGTCTATAGCAACATACAGATCTGCATGGGACCACAAGCCACCAGCTTTGCAAAGAAAAAGACTCAAGGAGGAAATTTGCTAAAATAACGGGCTTGCGGGGCATGGTGGTGCACGCTTTTAATCCTAACACTTGAGAGGCAGAGGCAGGTGGATCTCTGTGAGCTCAAGGCCAGCCTGGTCTACAGAGTCAATTACAGGACCACTGGGACTACAGGGAGACCCTGTCTCAAAAAGACCAAAATAAATAAATAAATAAATAAATAAATAAATAAATAAATAAAATAACAGGCCTGCTTGGATAAGATAAGGAGAAAAATTTCTTGTTCTTTCCATTTTCTATTGTTTCTCAACTTTCTATGCTCTACATGAATGGCTATGTTCTACACTACAGAGCAACTCTTTTTTTAATTTAATGATTTTTATTATATTTTAAGGTATTCACGATATAAGAGCATTTCAGTTTGCCATATGATTAGGCAATTGGCACTGGCATCCACACATGAGGGATAGCATTCGTCGTTTCTTTTTCTGGGACTGTTATTTCACTTAGCATGATATCTTCTAGCTCTAGCCATTTACCTGCAAAGCATAGAGCAACTCTTTTAAACATCCTTATGAAAAAGTATCCCCAGTGAGAAAAGTGCTTGCCTTTCAAACCTGATGACCCTAGTTGCAGATTCCTGGAACCTGTGTAAAACCAGGTGCAGTAGCGCACACCTGCCATCCCAGCACTTCTCCAGGAGAAGGTGGTGTGGACAGTGGAGTCTCCCGGAACAGCTAGCCTGAAGTACGCAGCCACGCAGTGGAAGCCAGGAAGATCCTGCCTCAAAACAAGGTGGAAAAGGAGAACTGATTTCCCAAGTTGTCCTCTGACCTCCACACATGCACTGTGGTATATATACATGGGCCTGCACACAAACACACACACACACACACACACACATGCACACATATAAACACATCATTATTATCCATGCACATCTACACATATCATACATCACACACACACTGTACACACAGATCTAACATACACATCTACAAACATCATACATATAATAGACATTTACATACATCACACACATATAGCCTTACACACACAGAATACAAACCTATCATGCACACCCATCACATGAGCACACATCACACATATGCATCATAGACACACATATCACACACATCATCCATATCCACACATACACATGTACTCTGTGGCTCAGAGGAGGGAAGGGGTGTGTGTACCCTTCTAAATTACGTCCACCAGGGAGGAATCTCAGAGGCTTCCCTTTCCATTCCTGGAAACTCTTGCTGTGGGCATGAGGCAGAGGTGGGGTGTACCTTCCTGCACAGAGCTGTCACATTCTATCCCTAATGACGCCACCATCCTCACCACAGTCCCTTAAACAAGGAAAAACCCAACTCCCTATGTGAAGGGTTGGCCTGGGAACTGTTAAATAGGAACCTTCCACACTAGAGAGTCACAGTAAAGGGCTGGGGATGAAGCTCAGTGGTAAAGCATGAGACTCATATGCACAAGGCCCTGGGGTCAATATCTGGTAACACACACACACACACACACACACACAGCTGCTGGGTTCTATCTCTGATGCCCCCCCCATCTGGTAACACACACCCACACAGCAGCTGGGTTCTATCTCTGATGCCCCACCCCTACCCCCTCTCCAATCAGGTCATCAAACAACTGAATCTCCCAGAATGAGGGCTGTTATCCTGGTTTACAACAAAGCCAAACAGATGGGCCTAAAAGATGGCTCAGCCAGTAAAGGCTCTTTCCACCAAGCCTGAGTTCACATGACGGAAGGAGAATCCAGTTCCACTATTTGTCCTCTGACCTACACACACCTGCCATGGCACATGTGCTTCCTCCCCCAATAAATAAATAAGTTTAGTTTGTACTTTTAAAAGCCACAGGATGGCTTTCCATGCTCGGCCTACTTTCTACATGATGCTCTTATTGTAGATAGAGATCTTGGCAGAGACCAAGTCTAAGCAAATCCCTGTTTCAGTATGTGTAGCAGATATCACAGGGCCAGCCAGACCCTCCTCTTTCACCATAGGGGCCCCAAAGGTGACTCACAGACGGATGGTACACAGAACTTATTAAAGTTTAGAGTTTCCAGTTTCTTTTAAATAATCTCATTTAAAAGTCTTGGGAGAGTAAAGCACTCAGAAGTTTGTATTTAAGAGTCTCCAGAGGGCTTGAGAGATGGCTAAGAGGTTAAGAGCACTGGCTGATCTTGCAGAGGAACTAGGGTTTGGTTTCCAGCCTCCACATGGTGGCTAACTCCAGTTTCAGGGAATCCAACACCCTCTTCTGACCTCCGTGGGCATTGCACTACACACATGTACTTACATACATGCAGGCAACACATTCATACACGCTTAAAAATAATTTTAAAAAATCTTTTAAAAAAAGACTCCCTAGGTAACCGAACCATCATGTGGTTTGAAAGCATTATTGTCACCGGGCGTGGTGGTGCACACCTTTAATCCCAGCACTGGGAGGTGGAGACAGGAGGATCTCTGTAAATTCAAGGCCAAGACCAGCCAGATCTACAGAGCAAGCTCCAGGCCAGCTGGAACTAAAGGGAGACCCTGTCTCAACAAGACAAAAAAAAAAATATGAAAGAAAGAAAGCATATCGTCAGTAGGCTTTTCACAGACTAAGCAAGTGCCCTGACACCTATCTATCTGTCTATCATCTATCTATCTATCTATCTATCTATCTATCTATCTCTCTATCTCTCTATCTCTCTATCTCTCTATCTCTATCCTTCCACCCATCAATCAGCTTGGGTCTTCCTATATAACCAACACTGGCTTTAAACTTGTAAGATAGAGATCTGCGATCTGCTTTTGCTCCTGTCTGGGTTCTGCTTACTGTGTTCCCAGCACTGACTGGAGCCATGCTGAGGATGGGGTGAAGGACCACAGAAGTCTTCTTTCCATGAAAGCACCATTCTGGTGGATTTGGAGGCTGTCTAGCTTAAAGCGTTAAAGGTCAGAATGCCATCTCCTACAGATCTTCTTTCTTCTGTGATCTACACTTCCACTGTCCTGCCTTTTGGCCATTATGTGGAATAGTAGAAGACTCCTAATTTATGCTTTTAAACATCTTTTCTGGCTGGCAAGATGGTTCAGAGGGTAAAGATGCTCATAGCCAAGACTTATCATCTGAATTTGATCCTCAGCACCCACAAGATAGAAGAGAATTAACGTCAGCAAATTGTCCTCTGACTTACACACACCACAATAAAAAAGAAAATAAATCTGAGTTAGATCCCCAGGATTCACATGATAGAAGGAAAGAACTGACTTCTGCAAATTGCCTCCACACATAGACATTAATAAGTAAATTAATAAACATATGTAATAAAAATTAAGTAAAATTTCCACAAAGCACAGAAAAGCAAATGCTTACCTATTGCAAAGGCCTAGAAAACAACAACAACAACAACAAAAAAGAATAAGAACAAAACAAAAACTGTCTGTTAATCTGGTTCCCAGGTAACAAGACTAATTTGAATATGTCTAAGCACATGATATGAATGGTGTGCTATTTCTATACATCTGTGCACATGTACTTGAGAGGAGTGCTGTCAGAATTGCCTGTAGCTAGCCTTTTGTCATTTATCATTGTGTTATAGACGTATATGTAACAAATCTGAAGCATTATTCTGATTGAAGATATTCCTTTGCACTATTGTGTTTTAAATATCCAAATTTTGGACATTCAGATTAGTTCATTGTTCTATTTTTTAATTTAAACTACTATGAATAATAATTTAGGGCAGCATCCTTGATTATTCCCATAGGAAAAAAAGTAGTTTCTTTGGAATGTTTTGAAAGTTTTGGGTTTTTTTTTTTTTTTTGGTCTTTTCGAGACAGGGTCTCCCTGTAGTCCCAGCTGTTCTGGAACTCACTCTGTAGACCAGGCTGGCCTTGAACTCACAGAGATCTACCTGCCTATGCCTCCCGAGTACTAGAATTAAAAGCACGCGCCACCACGCCCAGCTTGAAAGTTTTTGATATATAGAAAATTGTAATCATATACTCTCATATCCATATGTGAGGAGACTCCCTACAGTCTAGTCTATACTAGGTACTTTGTCTTTTTTTTTTTTTTTCTTCAGGCGAGAGCGTGAACACAGTCTCCCACTACCACAACTTATGCAGTGGAGTTTCCCACATTTGGGGAAATTGTAGGGGTCAGCACATCCAGACTGCAATGGATAAGCCCCGCCCTGGGAAAACCACCTTCGTGATCATGGTATCTCCCCTGCCAGGTAAGTATTTTTAAAGTCTGGAATATCAACAGTGTCCTGTAATTTGGGGTTCATACCCACAATTATGTCCTGTACAAAAAGGTTATGCTGCCCCCAACCACCATTTGAAGACAAAGTTTACTATATAATTCAGACTGGCCTAGAAGACAGTAGGTTGTCCAGGCTGGCCTCCTGGAACTCACAGTAGCCAACGTTGGGATTGAGCTGTGTGCACCACCACGCAGACTCATAAGGCTTTTCTCCCACAACTCCATCTGAGAACTTGGAATCAAGGTCACCGAAAAAGGCAAATTGGAACCAAATTCAGACACAACTGCCTGTGTCTCACATCCAAAGCTTAACAATACTCTGTCACTTGTGACCCAGGCTGGATTTGATGCTGACCTAGATAGAGGATATCTTTTATCTCCTTACCAGCCCTTTAAACCATCTGGCTCTGGCCAAACAGGTTACCCACACAGCTGGAATCCTGGCCACTCAGCTGGCTCACCTCTGGCCAGTTTCCCAGTGCAAACATTTTCCATCTTGCTCCTTACCCTAATAAGAGATAGGTACTAACCTGGTAGATAGTTTATTTGAAAAATCTTAACAATCCTATCAATTCCTACAGATCCTTCATTTCTGGAGGCTCTGGGAGAGAAAAGAGCACGAGAGAGAAGCACCGGATGCCCAAGATCACAGGGTCTTGGAACTTGGGAGCTGCCTCTGTGTGCTATTGAGCTTATTTAAATATTTAAAATATTTGTGGTTGGGGAAGAAATGCCAATTATCTTAAAAAAATGAGACTCTGCTCTTGGCTCCAAGTGTTTTTCCAAATTCCTAGGATTGAAACAGATTGTTCTTCCAAGATCAGGAGCTATTTATATGTCCACAATGCTACAGAACACACACACCTGTCTTCATGCATCTGTGTGTTTGGGCCCTGCACTTAGGAGGTGGAGACAGAACCAAGAGAAGGCATATTAGTACATGGCAGAAGTGTATTCTGAAGGATTGTGTTCCTGTAGTTACTCTTTCTCTTGTGTATATGTGAAGAGTGTGTGAGTGTGTGCCTGTGTGTAGGTGTATGTGTGTGTATTCGAAGGTGCATGTGGAACTCAGAGGCCAAGCTCAGGCAATCATTCCTCAGCTTCCATCTGCCTTATTTGGGGGGACAGGGTCTCCCATTCACTTGGAGATAGGCTGTCTGACCAGAGAACCTCAGGAATCCACCTGTCTTTTCCTCTCTAATGCTGGCCTAACAAGCATATAACACCACACCCAGCTTTGCTTTAGAAGGATTCTGGGAATCAAACTTGGATCTTCCTGTTTGCATGGCATTTCTACATCCCCTAGCTACTCATTTTTATGTGATGTTTGGATGTTAAAATCAGTCGTGTGAAACAAATTAGACCTAATTTTAGGACTCTCTCAAGTTCATTGTCTTGTCAGTTATAGTCTCTATTATTTTGTTCAGCATTTATTCAGTCATGGGAAACATCCCTCCTGAGGCCCTTTGAGGGATAAACTGTACACTGAGTGCAGGAGAACCTATAAGGCACAATTCCCGATCCAGCTCTGTCACCAAGCAGCCATACTGACAGAGCCGCCACGCTCTGCATGGTCTCAGTTTAGACCCCTTTAACACTTGGCACCTGTGTTTGCTGTCCCTCAGAGTCATGAACTTCCCTGCCCTTGTGAGTGGTTTTTGCAGATGCATTTTTTTGAACCCTTGCTGACAGGTTCTACATTCTTTTGGAGAAATGTTTATCCAGGTTCATATCCTATTTTAAAATATTTTATTTATTATTTTTATTTTATGTGTATGAATGTATTGCTTGCATGTATGTAAGTGCAGCTATGTCAGGCAATGCCTTTGGAGGTCAGAAGAGGGCATTGAATCCCCTGGAACTGGAGTTATGGATGGTTGTTAGCTCCATGCAGGTGCTGGAAATCGAACCCAGGTCCTCTGCAAGAGCAGCCAGTGCTCTTAATTGCTGAGCCATCTCTCCAGCCCCCATATTCTATTTTAAATTTAAGAAAACATTTATTTTATATGTGTTCTTTTGTGTATGAGTCTGCATGCCCATGGGTGTGTGTGGAGTCCAAAGACTGAGATTGATTTCTTCAATCATTTTCTACCATATTTTTTGAGACAGGTCTCTCACTAAACCTAAAGCTCACCCACTGATTGGTTAGACTGGCTGGCCAGCAAGCTCCTGGGGTCCTCCTATCTCTGTCTCCCCAGCAGCAGGGTTGCAGGTATATGCTGTCACATCTAGCTTTTTTTTTTTTTTTTTTTTTTTTTTTTTTTTTTTNGCACACAAATCTCAGAAGAACAGCAACAGATCCCTGGACTCACTACCACAAAATCAGCATAGATCTAAAATCAAAAGTTCCAGGCCAGTGGGGAGAACCTGTCTTAGACAGAACAGGACGGGCAGTGTCTGAGAATGCTAGGCACGGTTGTCTTCTGGCCTTCACAGGCCACGAACAGGCCACACACATAATGAGACACACAACAATGGCACATCGATTCGGTATGGCAACACACACAGACCAGGCTTGTACGAAGCCTGGGGAAATATGACACATTTTTCACCCATTGTAACACACACACACAACAACAACACCAACACACACACACCCCAACAACAACAACTGGGTACGCTAGCACTTGCGTGGGAAGAGGGTAGCATCGACATTTACGTAAATATCCCCATGTCCACACAGCCACACACACCAACCACGCAACTACAAGCAACACGACCAACACACCCCAAGTTACGAAACCCTGGAATGTGTGCTCGACATAATCTTTCCCACTAGTGTAAGAAGATGCAATCACACCCACAATACAGTGCCCTACTGGTCAGTGTCCGAGGAGGAGAGCCTGGGAAAGTCGGTGAGAGTGAACAATTCTTCTCACCATAGCGCTGTCACACACGTAACACACACATCGTAAAGTGATGTGCAACAGCACAACCGAACACAGCGCGTGTATGAAGGCCTGGGAAAATGATGAGAGTCACACCATCTGTTTCCGCATCCACGTTCTGCTCAAGTAACGATTCTTTGGCAACTATGGAGGGGTCTCAGACTGCAACTTGAAAACTGATAGAGTCTGTAGGACGTTTCATAGGGGGCGCAAATAGAGAAATGGCAATTACCTATCACGGAAGCGAAGCAATATCCGACGGGCTGGCCCAGTCATTGGATGTCGATGGTTATGGTAGTTAGATTAGGCACGAGCCCCTTCCGCTGCGCATCCACCACCCACACAAGGAGAAACACTACGCGGGAGTAATACAAGCCTATGGCCAGAGCCCCATTAGTTGGCTTAAAAACAATAGGGGTGGCCATAATCCTTCTCCCTGTGTGACCTACCAACTGTGCCAAGTAGGAGCTCTGGTATCTGGGGGAAGAGGTGAGTGAACGATGGGGGGGGGTAGAAGTGCGGGATCCAAGAACGACAGGCAAAGGGTGCACAGAGATGATAGAGCGACGGCTTGCTCTGACCGTTGCACGGACTACAGTGGCTAGCAGAGCTGGTAAGATTTTGGACATTAGCCGTTCAGGTAAGTAAAAAACGTTACATTCCTCTGCTCTAATAGGGGTGTTGAACTGGTTTGTTGGACTGACCTTCAGAGTCTCAGCTGCCTCTGGAAATGGTAAGGAAAAAAAAGGCCGGTGGGGGCGCGTGGCAAACTGGTGGGAGCAACACGTTGGCTGGACACCGGTCCTCGAAAACCTGCTCCTAGTGGATTGCTTAATGCAAGAGTTGAGTAATAAACAAAGCAGAAATAAACATGGGTAGCTGCTAGCTTCATGGTAATGGTGGGGAGTGAGTTATACCGAAGACGCCTCTAATTGAGCAGGTAGGAAGCTACAGAACCACCCTAACCTGGGGAATTGTCAAAAGACTGATTTCCCCCCCTTCCTTACCCGCCAGCCCCAGACTGGCATGTGACCGTGGAGGTACTAGGAGCATGCACGGGAAGGTGGAAGGGGTTAACTTGAAGGTGGGATCTCTCTCTTGTACCAAGGACTGTTTTGCTAATAAGGTTCAGGTACACCGTGGTGTAGGGGGTGGAGGGCTTATGGTCACAGCTGCGTGATCACCACTAACGAACGGTGTTGGGGACCAAAACAAGGAACCCACTGGCTTGCACGACAATGCGGATCTTAGGGTGGGAGTCTTTGGGGGGCATTATGGGTCCAATTGTTGGTACCGCAGCTCTGGGGTGAATGAGAGGTTTGTTCACATCTCCTTAGGAAAAAGTCACACAACATGACCTCACTGACAGGTGGTGGGGAGACAGCGCAGTCAGTATAGTGCTCCATGCAAGTATGCGGACTAGTTTGATCCCCAGAACCGCAGGGTTTTTTAAAGATGCCGCCAAATGGTTAATCGAGCCTACTTGTATCCCAGGCTGCGGCAAGATGGAGAACAGGAGGACTCGCCTGATCCTTTCGGGCCAGCTAGTCCAAATTGAATCAGTGAGCTCCAGGTCTTTTTTTTTTTTTTTTATTTGTAATCGGTCCCTTTGTTTCTTTTTTTCACAATAAATCCTTATTTATTTATTTTAAACAAAATTAGAACCCATGTTCCCGCGCTACTGAAGTCCCACCCCAAACCAGAGCTCGTTGCATTCTGCAAACTGCTTTCCATCTCTAATAGTCTTCTCAATTTTCCCATGGGGAAGTTGAAATGTTTTGACAGAAGATTCACATGTTTCAGTCAGGTTCTTTTGATTTGCGTATTTTTGTTGGTTTTTTGGATGTTTCCAAAATGGCATATGCCACTGCTTTGTACAAAAGGCTGACAGGGCTACCACAAGAAATATTTACAACTGGGTAAATGGCACTAGCATCCACAGATGAATGATACCACGCATCGTTTGTTTTTCCATTGGGCACTGTGGTTGCTGGTGTTATTAACTCCAGCATGGGGGGATGTCCCTCAGCTCCAGCGCATTTTCTGGGCAGGTCGGTGGATGGTTCGTCTTTTTTTATGGCCCTGGGGCTTCAATAGAAATATTCCAAGGTTAGGGTGGTAAGATCTAGAGGACTATGTTTCTTCAACAGAACCTCGATGCAGGATGGGTAGGGAGCAACTTTTAGTGGATGGGTTCCCCTAGCTTCCTGTGCTAAAATTGTGAAGCGAGAGACTTGCAAATAAAACCATGGGGGGAGATTATCCATGTAATCTGTTGGTAGCGTGAGAGCGTAGAGTGAAGTACTCTGGAGGTACATGGCCCCTAGAGCGGAAAGTGGTAATGGCGTGGTAGGGATGGCAAAGGGTTCATTCCAAATAGTCAGTCCGAAGGGTTTCTGCAACTAGCTTATCATAGTGGCGGATGAGGTTTACCTTCCCAGCACACGTGGGGTGACATGAGTGTTCCGGCTTCCCCACAACCTCCTTTCCGCATGCCAACTTGGTAGTACAATTATCGTTATTGACTTGGGGACTCAGTCAAGACAGAATAGACTGTGAGTTGGGGAGTAAGAATGGCCTGTAGTATTAGTCTTGAAACGGTGGTTTTCAATGTATCTCCCTGTGCACTGATTGTACACTTAGATGAATTAGTGAGCATGTATGAGCAGTTTCTTCGGGGGAGGTGTACTTTCTCTGACGATCCTCGTAATTCCTCGTCGGGCTTTGGTGGAGTCTCCGTCGTTCAGTTCTTTTGCCTGCATCTAATTGAGCGGGGTTCGTTTGGTTTTCTCTTTTTCTTTGTTTTTTGAGTAGAGATTTATAGTATTACTGAAATCAAGTGCTTGTCAGATGGTATCGTGCATGGGGGAAAGTCTCCTCCATACTCCTGGTGGGATTTCATCCCCTTCACTTCTCTTGCATTGCTATTCTTTTGATGTAGCAGAAGCCTTTTGAGTTAATGAGGGTCCATTTGGTCAATTTGTCGGGACCTTGAATTTTGTCAGAGCTGCTGTCTGAATATTGGGGGCAAGTCTTTTCCTATGCCCTATGTCTTATAGGTTGCTGCACATTTTTCTTCTATCACCCTCAGAGTTTGGGGGATATTCACGTTTAGGTCTTTGATCCATCTGGGAGTTGACTTTTGTAGCAGGATGAGAGGTAGGGGGTTAATTTCATTCATCTACAAGTGGTTATCCATTTTTGCCAACACCAACTGCTGAAGATGCTCGTCCTATTTCTCCCATTGTGGTTTTCTTGGGCCTTGGTCAGAATATAGAGATGGCTGAAAGTTGTTAATGTGCTCAAGATGTTGGGATCATTCGCTTTTGTTCCATTGCGTCAACAGGTCTGTTTTGGTGCCAGTACCCTAGGGCTTGTTTTTATGACTAATGCTGTAGTATAGGTGTATATAAAATCTGGTATAGAAGATCCCTCCTGGTGTAATCTTTACATCAGATTGATTAAGCTATTGAGGTCTTTTTGTTTTTCCACATGAATTTAAAGAACCTTGGTTTAAAGCCTGTGCAAGAACGTCTTGGGGATCTTTGATTGGGGTTGGGCCGATTATCAATATACAAGAGTATACTGGTAAATGACATTGTTTTCATTCAAGTGTGTAATTTTCCCAATCCAATTAGGAGCATGGAGTCTTTCCATATCTTCTGAGGTCTTCCTTCAAATCTTCTTTTCTTTAAGGGTTTAAAAAGTTTTGTTGTAGAGGTCTTTGGGGGTATCTTTGGTTAGGTTTGTTTCCTAGGTATTTTATTGTTTTTGAGGCTATTGTGAGTGGGAAGGTCTCTTTCGGGGAATTCTTTCTCCCAGTTACTTGGTTGTTGGGTGGTAGCAGAATAAGGCTACTGATTTTTCTGTGTTTATTTTGTATCCTGCACTTTGCTGAAGCTGTTGATAACGATCGTTTCTAGGAGTTTTGCTGGTGAGTTTTTTGGGCATCCCCCTTAAGTAAACAATCTATCATCAGCAAATAGGGAATAGCTTGACTTCCTCTATTCTCCGAATTAGTACTCCTTTAAAATATCTTTTTCTTGCCTTATTGCTCTAAGCAAGTGTTTTTCAAGCACTATGTTGAAGAGGAGCTGTGGGTGATAGGGGGCAGCCTTGCGGGTTTCCTAACCTTTAAAGGGAATGTTTCTGTCATTTCCCCAATTTAGGATGATATTTGCTTGTGGGTTTCCTGTTTTTGGCTTTGATTACATTGAGGACATGATCCCTCCAATCCAATTACCTTCTATGCGACTTTGGGCATGAAGGGATGCTGGATTTTGCACAAGGCTTTTTTCAGGCCGATAATTGAGTTGATGGTGTGGTTTTGGTCTTACATTCCATTTCAATTGTTTGGATGAATTTTTATTTATTTCCGTATGTTGAACCATCCGTGCAGTTCTTCTGGTATGAATCCAACTTGGGTCTATGATGGAAGAATGATCTTCTGTGAATGTGGGTCTGTAGATGCCGAATTTGCCAGGTATTTCTTGTAGGAGTTTTGGGCATCTGTGTTCATGGAGCGGAGACATGGGTCTATATTCTCCTTTTGTAGTTGGATTTTTGCCTGGTTTAGGTAATAGAAGTGTGATGTTGGCTTCGTAGAAGGATTCTGGCGAGAATTCCCTCTGATTGTATACTTCTAAACAGTTTCCCTAATAATGGTTTCAGATACTTTTGGGAAATGTTTTTGTAGAATCCTGCTGTGAAACCGTCTGGCGCCTGGGCTTTTTTTAGATCTGGAGGTCTCTTACTACATCCTCTATTTCTTCATAGTTATGGGGTCTGTTTAAGCTGCTGGTCTCCTCTTGGTCAAGCTTTGGTGAGATTCCCAGGATTTCAGAATATTCCCTCGCAAATTTCTTTAGCATTTCTTAAACTTGGTAAGAATATAGGTTCTTTGTAATATTCATTATAATTTTCTTGATCTTTTCCTTGTTCATTGCGATATTTCCCTTTTCATCACCAGATTGGTATATGATTTGGAGTTTGTTCCTCTCTTTCTTTTGGTTACTAGGGCTAAGGGTCTGTCTATCTGTTTTAATATCCTTTCAAAGAACAAACTTTTGGGCTTCACTTTGATTTTTTGTATTGTTTTCTTTTGTTTCTATTTCACAGATCTGATTTCTGCTCTGAATTTTTGTTATTTCTTCCTGTCTGTTGGCTTTAGGGTCCATCTGTGTTGTTGGGCCTCTCAAGTGCTATTTGCTGGTAGGTGTTTATGATCTAATCCACTTGTGCCCCTTTTCTGTTGTTTCTAATGTAGGCACCCAAAGCTATAAAATTTTCCCTTTTAGAACTGCTTTTAAGGTATCACAAAGGTTTTGTTGTATGTGGTTGTATTATCATTGTCAGTCAGTTCAGGAATGCTTTTTCTTGCTTTCTTCATTTATCTCTTCCTTGACCCATTTGATTATTTAAGAGTGTGTTGTTAGTCTCCATGTATTCTTACAGTTAGTAGGCAGGAGGGCTTTGGTCCTGAGTGTTGATGGTTAGAAGACTTCATTCGCACTGGTGGTGCGTGACAGGAAATTGCATGAATTATTTAAATTTTTTGTATTTGTAGAGGTATTCTGTCTCTGTGTCCCAGGATGGTTGATTTGGAGAATGTTCCGTGGGGGTGCTGAATAGAAGTGGGTTATTCCTGGTATTAGGAATGGAATGTTCGGCTAGAGGTGCTATGAAAGGTCCATCTTGGTGATAATCATAATCGTTAAGCAAAATTCAGATGTCTCTCTGTTTATTTTTTGTCCTGGTTGACCTAGTTCCAAAAGGACTCATGGGTATTGAAGTCTCCCACTATGAGTGTGCTGGGGTTAGTCCTGTGACTTGTGGTCCAACACTGGAAATTGTGTTTATAAGATTTGGTGCACCAGAATTTGTGGGCATATATGTTTTCATAATTGTGAAATCTTCTGGTGATTTGTTCCTTTGATGAAAATGGGGTAATGGCCTTCTTTTGTCTCTTCTGATTTCTTTTTACTTTGAAGGTCTATTTTTGTCCGATATTGAAATATCAACAAGCCTGCTTTCTTTTTGGGGGTGGTACCCATTATGTTGGGAATAGCTTTTTTTCCATCCCTTCCACTTAAAGGTGGTCCCCTGCCTAAGGTAAGATGTGTTTCTTGTAGACAGCATTATCGATGGGTTCTGTTCCTTATCCATCTCTCAGTCTTGTCTTGATTTGGGAGAATTTAGTGCCCATTTATTTAAGGTTATGAACCTGATAGGTTTGTGATTTGCTTCCTGTTGCCTTATATCTCTGCGGGGTTTGAATTTAGGTTTCTACTTCTGCAGTTTATGCTTTTATTGATTTCTCCTTCTAGGGTGCCTGGGGTGTTTGGTTGCCTTTCTTTCTGGGTTCTTTGGAATTGGCTTCAAGTATTCCCTGCAAGGGCAATTGTTTCTACCCGACATGTAGTCTTTTCCAAGTTGTTTATGTCATGGAAGATTTTCCCTCTCCCTTCCACTATGATTGACATTTTTGCTGGGTATAGTAACCTGGGCTGGCATCCATCGTCCCTCAACACTGGGAATGATTTGCTACATGTTCTTCTTGCATTTCGTTTTGCCATGAGAAGTCAGTTGTATATCTGATAGGTTTCCCCTTATATTAAACTTGTTGTTTTTCTCTTGCTCGCCCTTAAGAATTTTTTCTTTGTTTGGGTGTCTAGCATTTTAACTAATGATGTGGGCGGTGGAAAATTTCTTTTCTGATCTTGTTGTTTGGAGTTCTGTGTGCTTCTTGGTATTGGTTTGGCTGTGGGTCCTTTTTTAGTTTGGGGAAGTTTTTCATCTATTATTCTGTTGAAATTGATCAATACCTTTCCCTTGGGATTCTTCTCCTTTCTCTATTCTTATGATGCGGAGGTTGAATCTTTTCATAGTGTCCCACAGCTCCTGGATGTTCTGTTTTTGTGGATTTCTTAAATTTTTCATAAAATCTTCCCTGAGGTTTTTAGTTGTTATGTGCTATCTTCCAGGTCTGATAATTCTTTGTTCTGCTTCCCTCCATTCTGCTTCTGATGCTTTTTTTCATTCCTTTCCTCTTGATTGGGATGAGTGTTTGATTTCCTTTTTCCTTCCCTCTTTGATTTTTCTTTAGTGTTTCTATTTCTTTTGGGAGCTTCTCGATCTCTATTTTGTAGCTCTTTTTGTTTGCTGGTTGGGTTTCTTTATTCTTTTTCAGCCATGGGATCTTTTTCAGTGTTTCTACTTCCTCTCCGGGACTGTCGTCATTCTCTCTCTCCTCCGGTCCTCATCTCTTTTCTTAGTTCTTTAATTGTTCTTTATGATCTTGGGTAGTTTCTTTAAATATGTTCCCCAATTGTGTTTCTGAGTCTGTGTCCTGGGGCAGTCCCGGAAGGGGATCCCACTGCAGGAATCATCCATCATAGGGTTGGTAAAGCTTGGAACGGGATTATCCTGCCCCTTTCCCAGGTTGTCTCTTCCCGTTCCTGGCATATGGGCTTCCCCTTGCCTTTATTCCGATGTGAGTCCTAAATCGCCTCTTTACTGTGCTGAAGGCGGCTTTCTTGCCTCCTTCAGATCCTTCTTCATAATCTCAGTTGGCGGGGGTTGGGTGTGGTGGGGGGTGGGTGGGGCTCTTCAGCCCCGCGCTCCGGCACCTGCCGCTCGGGGCTCAGGAGATCTCAATCTCAAGAGTCACACAATGCCTTTAATACCGGCTGGGAGGATAACTCTTCCCCCACAGCCACTAGATCTTAATCAAGCCAAAGACCACACATCCTTTAGTCCCAGCTGGGGGATAACTCCAACCACACAGCCACAAAACGGCCAATCAAACCCAAGACAGCAGGAACAAAGGTTCAACAATCAGCTCGCCAAGAAACCCAGTTCCTACCTGTCCACCCCTCTTCCTGCCGCTGGCCTGAGGGGAATCGGCCGGAGCTCCCCAGGTCTTAATGAATCACCCGTGTCTAAAAAATAAGGTATGACTCCTGGAGGCTGACCTCTGGAACTCCACACATGTCCACATGTGGACATGCACCCAGACATGCACATGGTGTCCTGTTCAACACACACCAGCCCAAACCACACAAGATAAAATAAAACAGACCCCTCACTGACATTACCACCAGAGTCCCTTCTGCTTGGTGTCTGGAATTGCTGACTGTGGTCTTCATTACTAACTCATTTATGACTATTCTACTTGCTAGGAAATCTCAGGTTAGGGAAAGAGAGCGCTCTGGAGATCTGAATGTGAGCTGTAAAAACTCTGGATACAAAAACTGAAAGTAGCAGGGTGTGGCAGTGGGGCATGCCCTTTTTCCCCAGCCCTCGGGGGAAGCGAAGACAGAAGTGGATTCTGTGAGTTCAAGGCCAGCCCGATCTACATAGAGAGCTCCAGCCAGCAGAGGCTACAGGCCGAGATCCTGTCATCAAAGGGAACAAAAAACAAAAACAAAAACTGCAGAAGTCCTCCTCAGCTCTGGGCATGAAGGTGGAGAGGCCGGAAAGCAGGGTAGAAGGAGCAGTGAGTGAGAAGTTGAAAAGTGTGCTCAGAGCATCTTATAGATGGTAGGAACGTCACATGCTTTCAAACCTGAATTTTTGTTGACCTTTGGTATCGTGGGTAAGCTCCCTGAAACTGATGGCCTTCAACAGATCACCCTTTACACCATGGGTGACCGAAGGCACTACGGGGGAGCATTGGATTACGTTTGTCAAGTCAGAAAATTGATGGCTGTACATAATACACTGGGGAGCCCGTTGGGGCTGGCAATCACCTATACAGGTGTATGATAGGTCAGAATTGGCCCCCAGGCCAAGGAAAGAAACACGGTGGGGTCACAGCCTGGGGCCTTGGTGTCGGAGAAGAAAAGGCAGAACACACAATGACCCGCCAAATACAATGGCCTGGAAGTTTACAGCTCTCTCCTCATCCACTCATCAATGGATCCCTATGGGGTGGGGCAGTGTATTCTGTCCAGAGTGACAGGGCTCTTCACATTAAATGGCATAGATGTACAATCCTGTTACTCAAGTGAATGGGGAACTGAGGTTGATAATCCAATTGACCACGGCCTTCCAGTTCCAAGGCAACCAACCCTAGGGATGGGATCTAGCAACTCGGAGCGTTAAAATAAATGAGGCACACACAGAGACACTGGATTATGCTTTGTGAGCTGGTGGCTGGGCTGAGGGAGGCCCGGAGTTTCAGGGCCAGAAGGGAGCTGCACACATTCTAGCTTCTGCTCCGCATGTTTATTAGGAAGCTTTGAGCATTGTGCTAAGAACAAGGGAAATAGAAGGAAGTAAAACGATACCATCCTGAACTCAGAGAGTCAGGGAAGGAAACACCTGGATAAATAATCTACAAATCGGGGGGGGGGGGGGGGGCGGGGCGGTGCCTGGGTAAATTAGAGGGGAATAAGGTTAAGTAAAACTTTGACAATTTTGGTGCTGGGGCTCAAGTCTGTAAAGTCTTGCTTGCGTAAGCCAGAGGACCTGAGATTTGATCCTCAGCACCCCACATGTAAGAAAAGGTGGACCTGGTGCAATCCTCGATCATTCCAGAGATTGGGGGAGTCGGACAACAGGGAGGGCTTCCCTGGAGCTTCAGCTGGGGCCCTGCCAGGGGGAGGCAGATCAGCAAGCTGTCAATCCCAGCACTAGGAATCACCTCAAAAAATCGAAGGGTGGGACAACTCCAAGGGCATGAACACCTGCCCTTCATACACATGTGTATCACAAAGATGCTTGGGCCTACAACATACATATCACACACACACCACACACATTTTTTTTTTTTTTTTTTTTTTTTTTTTTTTTTTTTTTTTTTTTTTTGCATGTAGGTTTGTGCCTCTGTGTCATGGCAGATGCCACGGAGGTCAGAAGAGGGTGGTCGGATTCCCCTGGAACTAAAAATAAATCTTTTAAAAAAAAAAAAAGATGGTTTTCAGCCGCCATGTGGGCTGCCGGGGAGGATCATCCGGTTACTCTGACAAAGAGCCGTCGGCACTCCTACCAGCTAGAGGGCCATCTCTCCAGCCCCCCCAAACAGATTTTGTTAAAGAAAACTTGTAATTTAATATTTTTCCTTTAATTCTGTAGCTTTAATTCATATGAAGGTTCCATGAGAACAGGAACCTTGGATATCTAAACGCCATGTTCCGGTCTAAGAGAAAAGCTCCCCTGTGGGGGGAACTGGATTGGGGTTTCCAGGCAAGATCAGAAATAGGATAAGAAGCTGGAATTTATGTCAGGGAAAGCAGGTATGAAGACTATAGGTCCTCCACAGGATCCAACCATCCAACTTGGGAAAGGGCTTCAGCCCAGAGATGGGGAAATATTTAGGCAAACCAACAAAATAATGGGAATAGAGGCTGGAGAAAGGTTTGGGGTCAGTCAGAGTGATTGCAATACGAACCGGGGAAGGTCCCATTCCTAGAAACCATACAAAAATGAAAAAGGCCCAGGCATGGTGGGTCATTGGTTTGTAATTCTCCGTGCTGAGGGATGGTAGGGGCAGGTGGATCTTTGGTGCTCGCTGGCCAGCTAGGTTAGTAGGCCTACTCAGTAGCTCCCAAAAGCAAAGGGGTGAGCAGAGCCGGGATTCCAAAAACAAACAAGATGGAGAACAGCTGAGGAACGTGCTCAAGGTTGACCTGTTGACCTCTGGCCTCAGTGCGCATTCACAAACATGCAAGACACATACACACATACCCTATAAACATGTGCACCCCCATGAAAATGTACACACATACATATGCCGCCACCCACAAAAAAGAATAGATTGCTGGATTAAAATGCATCAACTATATACAAAGCTGTGAGTTCAAACTGAAACTTGTTTTAAAAAATTATTTATGTTCATTTATTTCATTTAATTTATTTATTTTATTTATTTATATGGTTTTTTTTTTATTTTTTGTGTACGAGTGCTTTGTCTGCATTTATGTAGGTGCACGTGGAGGTCCAGAAGAGGGCATCGGGGGGACTCCCTGGGACGTTTAAAGATTGTTCTTAGCGGCCATGTGGGGTGCTGGGGACCGAAAACTCGCCCCAGGGTCCTCCCCTGGCTAAGGCGGCCAGGTCGGACGGGTTCTTAACTGTAGGCCAACTCTCTAGCCAACTGGATCCCTTTTAAAAAGTAAATAAGGATTATGGTTCCCTACTAGAGGTTGCTAGGACTTTAAATCATTATGTCAAAAATAAAGGGGAAGAAAAAAGGGAAAAACACTTTAATTTCACCCTTTGCCCAGTCCCTGCACACACCACAAATTGGTTTGCTGTAAAAGAAACTTCTTTATAAGAAAAAAAGCAGGGGACAGAATGCGGTAGAACTTCTGAATTACGGTACTCTTTTTTATATTTATTATTTTTTTTATTTTCTTTTTTATATTTTATGGTCTTTTTTGAGAAAACAGGGTTTCTGTAGCTCCGAGCTGCTCTGGATACACTTATGTAGACCAGGGCTGAAGCCTTTGGAACCTCAAGCAGAGATCTTTCCCCAGTGCACCAACGTATATACCTCCTAAGGTGCTGGGATTAAAGGTGTGGGCACCAGAAAGCTAGCATCCTTATTTGTAACTCTTAAACTGAAAAATGCGTGGGTTTTTATTAATTGAGAGGAAAACCATCCAAACAAGTAACAGAAGCTAATACGCAGCAAAATGAAAAACCAGCGGGGGAATCCATTCATCAACCGATAATATCTGGTCTCCCACTGTTTGGGCATCCTGGTCTGGGGAAAAATTGAATGGGGAGATGTCCGAGAACCCAGGCTGGGTGGGGAGGCTGGCAACACCCAGTCTACTATCCCGCAAATCAGCTAATGAAGACCAGAAGTATCACCACTCCCTGAAAGAGTGTGACCTGCACGAAGCACCAACTAGGACTCCAATCTCCTTGTCAGTGAAGACTGGGTGGGGCGGTAGCCAAGAGTCCCCTCCAGGCCTCAGATCTCACCCTACCCGTTGGTATGGGGGATCTTGAAAAGCTGAAAGAACCAATTAAGCAAACTACGACGTTTGCTCCCTAGAAACTGTGGGACATTCTGAAGATGGAGGGACTAGTTTAAGTCAACAAGGCATGGAAAAAAAATAAGACAAGGAAGTCCAGAGGTGCGTATTATCTGTTCTTTAATGTAACAATAATTTTATCTGCGATTTAAGATTAGGCCACAGAAGTGTCCTTTGACATAATATGTTTAACCGAATGTTGCAATCGGAGGGTATCTTAATCTATTGACATCTGTGTTCAATCAGCATACCAATGTCGTTGGTGATATATATTCTAAGTGCCATCGCCATACAGCGAAGGTCTTGACATAATAGACATATTATATAATTGTATGAAACTGTCAGATGCAAGCATCTTGGGTATACGGTATAGTTATAATCATATTTAATAATGTGTGACTATCCCTGTCTATATGCCATATATATGTTCAGTGTGTTATAAATATATAGTGTGTAGTTCTAGGTAAGCCATATCAAATGAACTAGGAACCGTAGCATGTACTAGGTCGGGCTTTGAGGTATAGTGCATCAAAGTGCTTAGACATACATACACACATATTGATTCAAGAATATGAAATAGTCGGTGGTGACTTGTATCATCTACTGCATGCCTTAGGGTGTATAATTGTCTCTGACTATGTACAGTAATATATATAATAGTATCTGCTTAAAATGTATAACACAAAACTATTCTTAGTCATTTGTGTGTATTAATTATGTATCGTATATTACATTTAACTTCTGTAAGGCTGCAATCATAGTATCTTTGGGGTCCTATATTAAGGTACTGAAATGTAATACTCTTAACCATATGCTTAAGAAGGATGAAGCATAATTCTTTAATCCCCCCCCAGAGCTAAAGACTGAACACAAGGTCTTGTGCTTGCTAGACAAGTGCTTTTCCACTGAGCCAAACCTCCAACTGAAGCATGAAGATTTCTTATGTACAATTTTTAATCAATCCGCAGAATTGTCTTAACATTTTTTAAAATTATTTTATTTTTTATTTATTTTTTAATGTGTATGAATGTACTGTCTGCATAGAGTTTGGTGCACCCGTGTAGTGCAAAATGCCACGGAGGTCAGAAAGAGGGTGTCCGGATTCCCCTGGAACCTGGAGTCTTTCTTGGGAAATGAGTTAGCAGAATGTTCTCGAGCGCCATGTGGGTGCTGGGGATCAAAACCTAGTCATCAGTCTGCGTCTGTAAGAGTGTCGGTGCTCTTAAACCACTGAGGCCATCTACTCCACCTCATTTTTTTTTTCTATTTTTTTTTTTACTTTTGGTCTTTTTGGGACAGGGTATCTCCTGTAGAGCGCCCGCTGTCCCTGGAACTGCACTGCTGTAGACCAAGCGCCGGGCCTTTGAACTCACAAAGAGATCACCCTCCTGCCTGCCTCGCTGAAGTCTTTTCATTTTGTTAACTGTTAACTAATTGAGAATGCACAG
This sequence comes from Rhizomys pruinosus, assembly GCA_009823505.1. Classification (NCBI taxonomy): domain Eukaryota; kingdom Metazoa; phylum Chordata; class Mammalia; order Rodentia; family Spalacidae; genus Rhizomys; species Rhizomys pruinosus. Next base: position 844,733 of record VZQC01013591.1, read on the forward strand.
AGGTTCTTCAGTGGGATGTAGTCAGGAGTGGTAACTGCCAAAGAATAACAAACTCAGAGCTATGATAATTGAATAAAAGCTATAAGCTTTGTTTGGATCTTGACTTTAAAATAAACAACATGAAGAGGTGTCTTTAAAAGAATGAATACAATATAAAAGAATAATTGTTGATTTTGTTGGGTAGATGAGAGTGTGGTAGTTACATTTCTAAGCCAGCCTTAGCAATATAACAGTTGCTGTGCATATGGGTGAAATCACAGAACACTTGGGAATGATAGAGTCAGAAGAGCGGGGGATAGAGTCACCTGTTGAATAAGGAGTACCTGGTTTTCATTGTACATGTCTACCTGTATCATGTGCTTTTTGAGGTTTTCATAATAAAACACTCAACAGTATCATACAAGCTCAAGACTATAGATCATGTGAGGTCCAGCCTCTGCTCTGTGGAGCTCACCTCTGCCATTGGCCACAGCTGCTATGAACATCTCCGTCCAGGCTTTGGTATATTAGCTGGCAAAGAGCTAATATCCAAGAGAGATAAGGAGCTCATGTAAGTCAATTGCTAACAAAGGGCACAAATAACCTGATTAAAAAGTGGGACATGGGCTGGGGCTCATGGAGGTTAAATATTTGCTATGCAGGCATAAAACGGATCTGCGAGTTCTCAAATCCCCCCGCCCACTCCATCATAAAAGCTAGATGTGAAGGCTGGTGCGTCTGGTTTGTGCTGGGGGGGGATAGCTTATAGTGTCAACTTGGGGGACAACACCCTGTTTGAGGGAGCTCTCAATTGGGGATTGGCTCATTGGGATTGGGCCGGTGGCCACACTTGGATATGGTCTTGGTGGGGAGGGGGGCAGTGGGGGGGGCAGGGGGGGGGGCAGCTCCCACCAAAGAGTTAGTGCCACCCTGGCGGTGGTCGTGGGTACGGGTGTAGAGAAGCGCAGGCGGGGCTGGAAGAGGATGGCCTCTGGATTAAGAGCACCGGACTGCTCTTACAGGAGGACCCGGGTTGGATCCCAGCACCACATGCGGCCAAGAACCGTCTGAAACTCCCCATTCCCAGGAGAACCTCCAGTTCCAAGGGGATCCTGACACCCATCTTCTGACCTCCGGCGGCATTGCACGGACACGGTGCAACAACCTACATGCAAAGGTACATTCATGCACATACAGAGATAAAAAAAAAAAGAAAAAAAAAAAAGGGAAAGGGGCAGGCCCTGGGCATGGAAGCCAGAAGCAGGCCAGTGACCGACAATTCCTCCCATGACTGTTGTCTTGAGCCTGGCCTCTTCTGGTTCCTGCCCTGACAAGTGTTCCTATCCTGGGCTCCCTTAGTGATGAAATGTGACCGGCGATGTACGAGAATGGGCCCCCTCTCCTCCTCAAGTCGGGGTGTTGGTCAGAGTGGTTTTTGTCACAACAATTGAAAAAAAAAAAAAAAAAAAAAAAAAAAAAAATACCTTTAATCCTAGCACTCTATGGGAGGCAAGAGGCCAGTGGCTTCTTTATGTGCGATTCAAGACCAGCGTGGTCCTACAGAGTGAGTTCCAGAAAAAAAAAAAAAAAAAAAAAAAAAAACCCTGTTTCAAAAAAGAACCAAAAAAACAAAAAAAAAAAAAAAGGCCTTAGATGTGTCTGTAGAACAGGCTGGCCTTGAACTCCCAGAGATCTGCCTCCCTCTGCCTTCTGAGTGCTGGGATTAAAGGCAGGTGCCACCATGCTAGGCCAGCAGTCTTCATTTTAATCACCTCTCTACCACCATTTTTCTAATTAAATCACTATCTGTTCTTGACCACATGTTCTCAGTGTCCTGTGCACAGTCTTTGCCAAACAATAACATTCAAACTTCTTTGTGTTTTTTCAAGGGGCTTAGATTTATACATTGTTGCACCATAAAATACTCCTGAAAACAGAAACTCAGCCAGGACTTTCCAAAAGAGTTTTGAGAGTTCAAGCCTTTCCTTACTGAGGAAGTATCCCATTGTATTTGCTTGGTCATTGGACCCAAGACACTGTTGGACTCTTGTCAGATAGGCTCACAAAATTTAACCAGCAACATTTGTGAACCAAAGAGAACCCAGATCATCAACTGAGCAGCTGTCTCAGGGCACTCAGGCTGCCATTTGAGAAGGCTGAAAAAGGACACCACCAGGAGAGAGAGCTGCTAATTAATTCTCCTCATCAGCCCCAAATGTTTCAAACGACAACAGATCTGGGAACACAGCTTTGTGACATTGTTGATATAATGACTCGATTTGTTCCCCAAATGCTGGGAAAGCTACTGCAGCCTATCTGGTGAGAACCATTTGGACTCTGTTTTCAAAGCCAGGAGCAAGGTTTACTTCCAAGTCAGGGACTGCCTTCCTCTTTCAAGACTGGCAGTTAAAGGGGGCTGACTAGCAGTCCAGGCGCCACCCATTAAGGCCTCAGTGAGTTCCAGGACAGCTGCAGCTAAAGGGAGACCCTGTCTCAAAAAACAAACAAACAAGAAACCTCTCAACCAATCAGGTATGGAAGGACTGTGTTTTAACATAATGGAGACAAGACTGTATAAATAACAAATTCACTGCTAGCAACAGACTCAATAGTAAAAAGCCAAAAGCTTCTCCTTCAAAATCAGAAATAAGACAAAGATACCCACTCTTGCCAGTCCTAGTTAATGTACTGGAAGTCCTGGCCAGAGCAATAAAACAAGAAAAAGAAAATTTATCAAAAGAAGTTATATTGTAAACAATATGATCTTAAATACCCTAAATCCTAAAAAAAAAATTATTAAAATTGAAATGGGAATTCAGTGATATGGGATACCAAATCAGCTTGTAAAAATGAGTATTTCTATAACAATGAACTATCCCAAATAGAAATAAGAAAGTTATCTCACTTGGGAGGCAGAGGCAGGCAGATCTTTGTGAGTTCAAGGCCAGCCTCGTCTACAGAGTGAATTCTAGGACAGCTGGAGCTCCAAGGGAGACCCTGCCTCAAAAAGACCAAAAAAAAAAAAAGTAAAAAAAAAATGAGGTGCTGGAGAGATGGCCTAGTGGTTAAGAGCACCGACAGCTCTTACAGAGGACCCAGGTTTGATCCCCAGCACCCACATGGCGGCTGAGAACCATCTGTAACTCCATTTCCAGAAGAACTCCAGTTCCAGGGGAATCCGACACCCTCTTCTGACCTCCGTGGCATTGCACGACACGGATGCACAAACCTACATGCAGACAGTACATTCATACACATAAAAAATAAATAAAAAAATAAAATAATTTTAAAAAATGTAAGACAATCTGCGGATTGTATAAAATTTGTACATAAGAAATCATGCTTCATTGGAGGTTTAGCTCAATGGAAAAGCACTTGTCTAGCAAGCACAAGACCTTGTGTTCAGTCTTTAGCTCTGGGGGGGGATTAAAGAATTATGCTTCATCCTTTAAGCATATGTGTTAAGATATTACATTTCATACCTTAAATATATACCAAGATACTATATTGCATGCCTTAAAAGTTTAAATGTACATATATATACATATATACACACAAATGCTAAAATATTTTGTTATACATTTTGAACATATATATATATATATGTACATATGTCAGGACATTTACACCTTAAGCATGCATATATACCAAGACACCACATTTCATATCTTGAACATATGTATGTATGTATGTCAAGACATTGTGCACTACCTCAAACATATACATGTACTTTTGTCATGATATTGCATACCTTAAATATACACATATATATTTATAAATACATATATATGCATATAGACAGGATATCACACATCTTAAATATATATACTATATATACCAAGATGCTGCATTGCACATCATAAATATATATGTCTATATGTCAAGACATTGTATTGCATGCCTTAAATATATATACCAAGACATTGTATGCTTTGAACACAGATGCATATAGATTAAGATACCTCATTGCACATGTTAAACATATATGTCAAGACACTCTGTGGCCTATCTTAAACGCATAAAAATTTTATTAAAAACAGAAATAACTCTGACTTCCTTGTCTTTTTCTTTTCCATGCCTTGTTGACTAAACTAGGTCCTCCATCTTGCAGAATGTCCCACATTCTAGGGGAGCAAAGTTGTAGTTTTGCTTAATGTGTTCTTCAGCTTTCAAGATTCCCTACCAACTGGTAGTGGATCTGGAGGCCTGAGGAGACTCTGGCTCAGTCTCATGACAAGAATGAGTCCTAGTTGGTGCTGTGCAGGTCACACTCTTCAGGGAGTGGGTATATCTGGTCTCATAGTGATGGATAGTAGACTTGGGTGTTGCCAGCCCCACCACTCTGGTCTGAATCTCCCCATCAATTTTTCCCAGACAGGATGCCAAACAGTGGAGGACAGAGTTATCTGTTGAATATGGATCCCCTGAGTTTTCATTTCTGTCTATTACTCTGTACTTTTTGAGGTTTTCAATAATAAAACACATTGTTTCATTAAGAGTTACAAATAGATGCTAGGCTTGGTGGCCCACACCTTTAATCCCAGCACTAGGGAGGTAGAGGCAGGAAGATCTCTGTGAGTTCAAGTTCAGCCTGGTCTACATAGTGTTCCAGGACAGCTGGAGCTACAGAGAGACCCTGTCTCAAAAAAGACAAAAAAAAAAAAAAAAAAAAAAAAAAAGAGTACGCAATAGAATTCTACCATTCTGTCCTGCTTTTTCTATAAGGAAGTTTCTTTAAGCAACAATTTGGTTGTGCAGACTGGAAAGGTGAAATAAGTGTTTCTTTTTTTCTTCTTTATTTTTGACATAATGATTTAAAGTCCTAGCAACCTCTAGTAGAGAACCATAATCTTTTTCTTTTTAAAAGTATCAGTTTGGGGCTGGAGAGATGGCCTACAGGTTAAGAACGCCGACTGCTCTTGCAGAGGACCCGGGTTTGGTCCCCAGCACCCACATGGCGGCTGAGAACCATCTTTAACTCCAGGGGAATCCGATGCCCTCTTCTGACCTCCGTGGCATTGCACAACACAGGTGCACCAACCTGCATGCAGACAGTACATTCATACACATATAAATAAATAAATAAATAAATAAATAAATAAATAAATAAATAATTTTTTAAAACAAGTTTCAGTTTGAACTCACAGCTTTGTATATAGTTGATGCATTTTAATCCAGCAATCTATTCTTTTTTGTGGTGGGGCATATGTATGTGTGTACATTTTCATGGGGGTGCACATGTTTATAGGGGTATGTGTGTATGTGTGTGCATGTGTGAATGTGAGGCCAGAGGTCAACAGGTCAACCTTGAGCACGTTCCTCAGCTGTTCTCCATCTTGTTTGTTTTTGAATCAGGGTCTCTCACTTTTGCTTGGAGCTCACTGAGTAGGCCTACTAACCTAGCTGGCCAGCGAGCACCAAAGATCCACCTGCCCCTACCTCCCCCAGCACTGAGATTACAAACATGCACCACCATGCCTGGCTTTTTTTTGTATGGGTTCTAGGGAATGGACTCCGGTTCTTATGCAATCACTCTACTGACCAAACCTTCTCCCAGCTCTATTCCATTATTTTGTTGTTGCTAAATATTCCCATCCTCTGGGCTGAAGCCTTCAAGTTGACTGTTGGATCCCTGTGAGGGGACCTCATTAGTCTTTCATACCTTCTTCCTGACATAAAGATGTCCCAGCTCTTCTTATCTATTTCTGATCCTCCCTGGAACCCATCAGTTCCCCAAGGAGCTTTGTCTCTTAGACTGGAACATGGCGTTTAGAAACCACAGGTTCCTGTTCTCATGGGACCTTCAATGAATAAAGCTACAAATAAAGGAAAAATATTAAATTACAAGTTTTCTTTAACAAAATCTGTTTGGGGGGGCTGGAGAGATGGCCTAGCTGAGAGTGCCGACTGCTCTTGCAGAGGACCCGGGATTGATCCTCGGCACCCACATGGCGGCTGAGAACCATCTGTAACTCCAATTCCAGGAGAACTCCAGTTCCAGGGGAATCCGACACCCTCTTCTGACCTCCGTGGCATTGCATGACACAGGGGCACAAACCTACATGCAGACAGTACATTCATACACATAAATAAAACTTTAAAAAAATCTGTGTGTGTGTGTGTGTGTGTATGCTCATGTGTATGCAAGTGCACTTATGTACACATGTGTATGAAGGCAGGTGTCATTCCTTGGGAGTTGTCCACCTTGATTTTTGAGATGATCTCTTGCTGGGATGGACAGCTTGCTGATCTGCCTACGCTGGCAGGCCAGTGAGCTCCAGGGAGCCTCCTGTGTCCACTCCCAATCTCTGGAATTATAAGAGCATGCCACCAGGTCCACTTTTCTTAATGTGGGTGCTGAGGATCAAATCTCAGGTCCTCTGGCTTACGCAAGCAAGCACTTTACAGACTGAGCCCCAGCCCAAATTGTAAGATTTTTACTTAACCTTATTCCCCTCTAATTTACCCAGGCACCGCCCCGCCCCCCCCCCCCATTGCTAGTTATTTATCAGTGTTTGCCTCCTCTAGACTCTGAGTTCAGGATGGTATCGTTTTACTTCCTTCTATTTCCCTTGTTCTTAGCACAATGCTCAAAGCTTCCTAATAAACATGCGGAGCAGAAGCTAGAATGTGTGCAGCTCCCTTCTGGCCCTGAAACTCCAGCCTCCTTCAGCCCAGCCACAGCTCACCAAACAATAATCCAGCTCTCTGTGTGCTCATCTTAAGCCAGTGATCCCACAGTTTGGTTGCCTTGGAACTGGAAGGCCGTGGTCAATTGGATTATCAACCTCAGTTCCCCATTCACTTGAGTAACAGGATTGTACATCTATGCCATTTAATGTGAAGAGCCCTGTCACTCTGGACAGAATACACTGCCCCACCCCATAGGGATCCATTGATGAGTGGATGAGGAGAGAGCTGAAGACTTCCAGGCCATTGTGATTTGGCCTGGTGTTTCTGCCTTCTTCCTTTACCACAAGGCCCAGTGTGACACTGTTCTTTCTGCCTGGGCCAACCTGAGCCTATCCAACACTGTATAGGTGATGCCAGCCACCAACAGGGCTCAGTGTATTAGTGACAGCCATCAATTTCTGACTGACAAACTTAATCAATGCTCAGTGCTGGTAGCCATTGTGAAAGGGGTGATCTGTGAAGCTGCATCATTCAGGGAGGTACCATCGAATACCAAAGTCAACAAAAATTTCAGGTTGAAAGCATGTGACTTCTGACCATCTACTAAGATGGCTCTGAGCACACTTTTCACACTTCTCCACTCACTGCTCTCTACCCTGCTTCGGCCTCTCCACCTCATGGCCCAGGAGCTGAGGAGACTTGCAGTTTTTGTTTTTGTTTTTGGTCTTTTTGAGACAGGATCTCCCTGTAGGCTCAGCTGGCCTGGAACTCTCTATGTAGATCGGGCTGGCCTTGAACTCACAGAAATCCACTTGTCTCTGCCTCCCGAGTGCTGGGATTAAAGGCATGCACTGCCACACCCTGCTACTTTCAGTTTTTGTATCCAGAGTTTTTACAGCTCACATTCAGATCTCCAGAGCGCTCTCTTTCCCTAACCTGAGATTTCCTAGCAAGTAGAATAGTCATAAATGAGTTAGTAATGAAGACCACAGTCAGCAATTCCAGACACCAAGCAGAAGGGACTCTGGTGGTAATGTCAGTGAGGTCTTTTATTTTCATCTGTGTGTGAGGTTTGGGCTGGGGTGTGTGAACAGACACATGTGCATGTCTGGGTGCATGGTCACATGTGGACATGTGTGTGGAGGTCAGAGGTCAGCCTCAGGAGTCATATACCTTATTTTTTGAGACACGGTTTTCCATTAAGACCTGGAGCTCGGAGATCTCCTGAGCCCAGCGGCAGGAAGAGGGGGAGACAGGTAGGAAGTGGGTGTCTTGGCGAGCTGATTGTTGATCCTTTGGTCCTGCTGTCTTTGGTTTGATTGGCCTTTGTGGCTGTGACGTTGGAGTTATCCTCCCAGCTGGGATTAAAGGTGTGGTCTTTGGCTTGATTAGATCTAGTGGCTGTGGGGGCTGGAGTTACCTTCCAGGCCGGTATTAAAGGCACGCTTTGGTGTGACCTCTTGAGATTGGAGATCTCCTGAGCCCACGGCAGGGTCCGGGGCGCGGGGGCTGAAGAGGCCCACCCACAACACCACCCCCACCCCCACCCCCCCCAAATGAGATTAGGAAGAAGCATCAGAAGGAGGCTAGCAAAGCACCCTTCAAGACAGTGAGGAGGCATTTGGAACTCACATCGGAATCCAGGCAAGGGGAAGCCCATATGCCAGGATCACGAAGAAGAGACTACACTGAAAGGGGCAGGATAATCCCATGGCAAGCGTTATCAACCTATGGATGACTCCTGCAGTTGGATCCCTCCGGGGATGCCCAGGACAAAGACATCAAAAACACAATTGGGAACATACTTAAAGAACTACAAGACAATAAAGAACGAATTAAAGAACTAAGAAAAGAATGAGGACCGAGAGAGAAAGAATGACAAGCTACGTAAGGAAGTAGAAACGCTGAAAAGATCCCCATGCTGAAAAAGAAAAAGAAACAACCGCAAACAAAAGAGCTACAAAAGAGATGACAGAGAGACACAGACATAAAGATCCAAAAAGAAATAGAAACAAGCAAAGCAATACTCAAAGCACGTGAATGAAATACGAAATCAAACACTCATCCATCTCAAGAGGAAAGGAATGAAACAAGCCTCAATCAAATGGAGGGAGGCCAGACAAAGAATATCAGACCTGGGGATAACACGAGAACAACTAAAAACCTCAAGGGACGATTATGAAATTGGTTAAACACGATCATCAAAATCAGAACACCAGAGCTTGTGGGATGCCCGATGAAAAGGTATTCACATCCTCCGCATCATAGTTTAAGGAGGCAAAGGGCACAATCTTCCCAAGAAGACAGCTTGTTGACAACTCAAACTCTTAATCTTTCATCACGAAGTACTTATGATATAAGCTTCCCAAACATAAAAAAGAGACAAGAACCAAGACCACGTATCCAAGAAGCAACACAGAACTCCAAACAGAAAATACCAGAAAATGAAATTCTCCATCGACCAACTAAATAAAATAAACACAAAAGAAAAAAAAGAAAAGCCAACACAAAAAAAAAAAAAGACACAAAATCAAAAATAAAAACAAAACAAACAAAAAACACACAAAAAAAAAAAAAAACAACAAAAAAAAAAAAAAAAAAAAAAAAACACAATACATACAACTACAAAAACAAAAAAAAAAAAAAAAAACAACAACACAAACACAAAACAAAACAAAAAACAACAACAAAAAAAAAAAAAGAGAACAGAC